>KL261415.1:6237-21507 GCA_000699545.1 Podiceps cristatus | reverse complement strand
TCCTGCTCCACCCCCTATATGTTACTCAAGGTCCTCTGCAGATAGCAAAGGAGAGGCAGTGACCACCTAATAAGGTCTTTTTCCTAAAACAGTTTACAGGCAAAGTTAGTAACAACATCAGAAGCATTAAACTCTTTTGGTATTCACTAGAGTAAACCTGCTTTCTCAAGGAACAGAGGAAATATCAAGCAAGGAAAATGGAAGAAGGCACAACTCTACCCGTGACGCCTGCTAGGATCTGGCCGGCAGGGACAGGGAGGTGATCGTCCCTCTCTACTCTGCCCTTGTGAGGCCCCACCTGGAGTCCTGTGTCCAGGTATGGGGCCCGCAGTACAAGAAAGATGCAGAACTGTTGGAGAGGGTTCAGAGGAGGCCACGAAGATGATTAGAGGGCTGGAGCACCTCCCCTACGAAGAGAGGCTGAGGGAGCTGGGCTTGTTCAGCCTAGAGAAGAGAAGGCTGCGGGGGGCCCTCATTGCAGCCTTCCAGTCCCTGAAGGAAGCGTACAAACAGGAGGGGAACCAACTTTTTAAAAGGGTAGAAAATGACAGGACAAGGGGGAATGGATTAAAGCTACAGGAAGGAAGGTTTAAATTAGGTATTAGGGGGAAGTTTTTGTACAGAGAGAGTGGTGAGGTGCTGGAACAGACTGCCCAGAGAGGTGGTGGATGCCCCATGCCTGGAGGTGTTCAAGGCCAGGTTGGGCGGGGCCCTGGGCAACCTCGTGTAGGTCCAGTCCTGGAGGCTGGTGCCCCTGCCTGTGGCAGGGGGGTTGGATCTCTGTGATCCTTGGGGTCCCTTCCACCCCAGACCATTCTATGATTCTATGATCTAACACTCCCTTCCAAGAGCAGAAGGAAAAGTCAAGTCTCCCTGCTCAGATAGTCAGCAACCTTCCTCTAGTTTCCATCTAAATTTATTAATGGCCTATTTACTTGGTCCTGGACCAACACTGGCCTTATGCTTAAATATCAAAGAATGGGAAGAGTCACTTTACTTCTGGTGCGCTCCAAGACATCAATCACAGGAACTCCCAGCCTTCTGGTAAGCTAACTAAGCCAGACTTGGTCGGTCCTCCCTGAGCCAGGATCGCCATTCATTCTCTGCACCTGTTCTGGCTTGAACTCCTCTGTATGAGCCACTCTAATTTTACATCTAGGAAATTTTACTAGTGCCTTGGAAAACAGCATTTACAGTCTCTTATCTTTTCCATTATCCAGCCTGTTTGAAGATACTACATTTGCTTTATTCACAGCCACATTACGTCACTATGGTGGTCACCTTATCCAGCCCCCTTCATTTAACAAACTTGCAATTATAGCAGGACAAATTTATTCTCCAAGTACTTGATTTTGCAGTTTTTCTGATTAAACTTATCCACTGTTTCTCTTACTGTAGCCTTCAAGGACACCCAGTTCTGCTGCATATCTTCAGCCTCTCAGCTTTACATCATCATCAGGGTTTTCAGTGTACTCTCTGTGCCAGAATTGCTTATAAAAGCATTAAACAAGATTAGTACCAAGAATCATTCTCAAGAAACGTCACAAGTAACTTCCTGCTATTACATTCCCATCCACCACATCACTGTTTACTCTTAAGTAGCCCATTCAATAATCTGTGAATCAGTTTTCCTTTTCTAGCTTTATTGATAATTTTCACAAATGGCACTGTATAAAATTCTTTACTGCCTGGATAGATCAAATCTACCACACTTAGGTCACCTCTACATAAAATACCCAGCCAGCTACAGGGACAAGCCTCAAGATCATTGTGCAATTGGTTCAGCTCTGCTAGAGGTGAACAAAGGACACTCCCATCTGTAAACACAGGCAGAATCCACTGCACCACTTCACATTTGTTCCACGTTTACACAGTTCTTTCCTTAAGTATTTCGGTAATACTAAAAAAATGTTGAATCTGTGAAGACAGATTCTTCTAAAGCAAGCAGACAAAACCAACCCAAAACTTGGCAGTCGCTACATAGTCCTGGCAGGCCTGGTGGAACAGGGCACAGCAGCAACATTGCCTCGGGAGAGCTGGGGGCCGCGGCAGTGGACAGGCCATGATCGGTGTCCTCGTGAAAGGGGTGGACCCACTGCGACCGAAGAGAGCAGCAGCTGCAGAAGCACCCTCCTGAAGGCAACGCAAACTGCCTTTTCAAAGCCAGGTAAGTTTACAAAAAAATAAAATCCCACCCCAGGGATATTCAACAGCAACCTAAGGATAACGCCAGCTTCTCCCCATTTCTTGGAAGCACGTTCAGACCGCTCTCTTCAGTGGGACACTGTGCACAGATGGTACCATCTGTACTTCCCATCTACCCCCATCACACACCTATCTGCAGACTCATCAGCATCTGCTTATATTTTTTCACTTTTCCTTTGTAACCCATTAATGCCTTTTATTTAGATTTCAACCTCTCAGCAGCCACAAAATTGAGTATCTTTGTTGAAATAAGACATGTTTAACAAAAATGGAATGCGTGCAAATACTCTTCTTTTCAAACTATTTCAGACCAAATGCAATGAAATCAGATGACAGCGCACACATACACTTCCCAACAGTTACATAACTCAGCTGTTAAAATTACATGCCATTATATAACAGGTGAAAACACGGGCTACAAACCTGACACTGCAGTAAGCACTGCATGCTGTCAGGCCCTTAAATGCTGATATTTAGGAAAAGCTGTGATATGCTGTAAGAAGCCAGCATTTGACATTCCACTAGAATAAAGCAAGCTTTAGATTTCTAGCATTTTATGTTTTAAATGAGCCATCATACTAGTATGAAATAAATCAGAATTTAATTCTGATTGCTGCCTCCATCTTAAGGCAGAATAACTTCTCATACACTTACACCAAAGTAGCACAGACAGTTTCACAGGAGGATAAGAAAGGCGCCTGGTTACTACAGTGCAAGGAATATAAGGTTGCCCGAAACTAATCTGCAGTCAGTAAAATTCTGACAAGCTTATAAATGGTCCCAGAGCTTCATGTCACTATACTTAGGTGCTGATTTTTTGGAGAGAAGAGGTGCAGTACCAATGCAGTGCTACCAAGCAGCTCTGTTAAAGCAAGTCAGCAATTCTCAAGAGCACAGATCGCATATAGTAAATACAGCCCAATTAGTTTAAGTGTCCGGAAGTTATTACTGAATTAACTATATTCTAGTAATTTCTCATCAGTAGTACTTTCACTAGGTTTGGAGGAATTCAAGTCCCACTTTTATGCCCTGTGCAAGACTTGAATTACATGACTGCAAAATGACTGATTCAGAGGCAAAGAAACAAATTCTAGTTATTTTTCACTACATTAACTCCAAAATTGGCCCTTTGTCCTTAAGCAACATTACTCCAAAGCAAATGTTAAACACATTTCCCCCCTTTCTGTGAATTCGAAACCAATTCTGTTCTATAAGTTAGTGACAGTCCCCTCTCACCTTAATATACTACCTAAAGAACAATGAACATGTACTACTTGTATTTTAAAATATGAAGTTAATGCAAGAACTGGCAGTTTAGGATCATTATTTATTATTACTAAGCTATTATCAGGATGAAAATATGTAGAAAACAAATGTGAACTTGCGATTAAATATACCACAGCCATTTGTAAAACTAACAGAATCATAAATCACTATAAATGAAGTTATCAGAAAAGGGAAATTTTTCAAAGCTATGTAAGCAAGAGCAAAGCATAGCTTAGGGTTAGCACACCAATCCCTCATAATGGGATACTTTAAGTCAAGTCTTGGACTGGATCCATATTTTATCTGGTACGCCACTGGGAAGAGTCAGGCTGGAAAAGCAAGTAAGATGTAGGCGTGCTGGTAGCATAACATAATACGGTTCATACAACACTTGCCTATACTATATTCTACTCAAGGTAGAGCGAAGGGTCATTGTAAGCAGAAGTTTAAGAAAACACTCAATGTTGAGATAAAGATGATATTTTAAAAAGCACGGTATGTGCCAGCAAATGAAGGGGGCTTTTGATTTTGAAAGTTCATCTAAAAGATGAAAAGAATCCCCCATCTTTACAGAATGAAGATTAATTTGTAGCTAGAAACCACGCTCATTTTCATTATCACTTCATTGATTTTTATACATTTAATATGCTTGCCTGCAGCTAGTGCAGATGACAGCCAGCTCTACTTGGGAATTGTCCTGAGTCTTAAAAATCTCGATTTCTCTCTAGAGAGCTTTTCCATTTACATATTAGTCATTTCAGAGCTTACTGGATATGTGCTAGCCTTCTCCTGAAGCAGAAGTGCTCTGCCTGTCCCACCTGTAGCTACCACATTGCACTGGTTATCTCCTCACTGTGACATTCCCCAGAGATTAACAGCAAGCGAGGCACAATTCTGCAATCATATGCATGCTCAATTTTACACAATAGAAATCCCAAAGACAACACATCAATGAGTGTGCAAATGTAGGCATGCACAAGAAGAATTACAGGATTAGTGTCTCTTAATGTTGCAGTGCAAAGTATTTTTTGGATCAATTTTCATTTTGTTGAAGCAAGCTCTCTAAGGGTGAGGTGTTTAAATATTTTACATTTTATTAAGTAAAAAACTGAAGTCTTGATCTTTACCTTTTCATTCTTTCCAAGTAAAAAGCAGTAGTTTTAGCTCCCAAAGTTTTTTATTCCAGGCTAGAAGATTTTATAAGAGACTAATGGCAAACTGTATAACCTATCAGTAAGTAATTTTTCTTATCATGCCAATACTAAAGCATATTAAAAACAGTGAAACAAATCTGCATGTTTATAGAAGTAATTTTATTAACTAAAAAGTCAGGCTTCACTTAGGTAGTATGCGACTACTACATGTTTTGACAGAATTCTTTGTTAAAAACATGGATCGGCTAAGTCATTGAGAAAATATATAGCTTTCAAGCATGTATTAGAATGTCTGTATATTAAGAACTTAATGATGTTTATGAGAAATACTCAGCTCTTTATGTTTTCAAAGTAAGCCACTCCTTTGCCTTTCCATTACCAGTCTCACGCAACTCAAGAGCTACTGACTCATTAGAGAAAATCATTAGCTTTTCCTATGGAACAGCAAAGATTTAGTCACTTGACATTTCTAGCACCAAAACATATTGCATCTTCAAGGAACACAAAATAAGCATGGTTTGAAAGTAAATGTTTTCATTATTGGTTATATTAGGCAGTTTGGGAACAGTCTACATCAGCCTAAATCAGTATGGCTGCAGTCCACCCAGTCTTACTCTTCCCTTGACACGCCCGTCCAAGCAATTGTTTGACTCTGCCATGAGTTGGTTCAGAAAATCAAGCTGGCAAAAAACTAACCGTATGAAAATAATCCCATGGGGAGGGCAGTGCTGATTTGGGATAGACTGGCTAAGACCTTTACTGAACTATATAAATCATTCATGTATTTCGCCCCCGCCCAAGATGTAAAAACAAACCTATTACTGCTAGACCAGGAATAAGGGAAGTAGAGATACATGAAATGGCTGCTTCTCCATGAAATCACAACCTCTCGCTTTTACAAATATTCCAACAAAATACTTTCAGCTTGCAAAGCATTTCAAGAAATAACTGATTAGAAGAAGCTATTCTCAATCACCAAAAAATTCTTTGAATGGCTTACCAGAAACATTAATTGATGTTCCTGCATCGATAATTCCACTGTTAGGCCTTACACAGTATCTACGTGGTGCTGTGGTCTTAACTTTGAAGCACACATTTCTGTCTGTAGGATTGCCGAGTTTCAGGTTTGTAGTGACAACATCTGTGAAAGGACCTGAGGAGGAGAGCAAAAGCAGACTTGAAATCACACAAAAAGTACTTTTCAAGCAGAGGCTAAGCAGGCTCTAAATCTCCATTCACAAATCTTATAAAGTAATTAGATGTTCGATTTCCATCTGCGGCACATACAGATAATCGTAGACGCGAAGCTGAAGATGCAGTAAGCCCTCTGAGTGTTCTGACGTGCAGGATGCTCCAACACTCACAGTGCAACAGCTGAAGTTGATCATTAATAGCAAAACAAAAACGGGGAAATCACTTATACATGGTGCCAACACAACAACATGGCATTCAAATGATGCCAAATTTTCTGCTGTATCGCAGTTACTCCATTCTAACCACTGAATCCAAGTAAACCCAGGCTCACAGAGATACCATATATACCTATGTTACAGATGCTAAACAGGGGAGTACAGTAGTTTACATTAACTAGAAAAGGAATGATAACAAAGTGGATACTACAGTTATCTGCATATACAAGCTGTACCTAGGGAGAAGCAAGATTCCACCAGGTATTCCAAAATGCCATACCATAACCAGCAAGGTAAGCATTCAGCATGCATCCCCTTTTCTTACCAAGTCTTTTATTTTTATTTTAACAATCCCCTTAGCAACTAGCAATAATAAACCAGAAGAAATCTGATTCATAATGTAGCCTACCTCGCCCAAGACAGGAAATAACCATGTGGAAACAGAAAAATTCTTGGATGCTGAGAGCACTGGCAAAGATTTCTACATTAGCAAAGCCAGAATCAAACAATTGTCAAGTTCTGCCACACAGCGTGCAGGCATATCAGTTTCTCACAGGCTTGCTACCTAGTTGAAACTGCCAAAAGCCCTCATGTTAGAGGAAAGGCTAGTTACTGAGTTTCTACAAGACACTGATAAATCAGACAGGTAGCACACAACTACAGTGCTTGCTCAGATGGTAAAATTAAAAGAACTATAACCACACTTTGATCAACTGTCTTCTGCATAAAAGTAATTAATTTGATGCCTGAATAAAATATCTTCATCTATCCCCCAGGAGTAAAAGCAAATTGGTATTAAAAAAAGGCAACACCATTGAGCTTTTCCTTGCAGAAATGACAGTCCTAAAATTTAGAAAGGGTGAAGGATGATAATAATAAAAATACTAGCAGGCAACATTTCACCATCCTCCTCCTGCAGCATCGTTGGCTTAAAATAATTTGTTTCCTTTCATATAAATTTATCACACAAATTTGTCTCCTAAGATGAGATTTAATACAGCTGTAAAAGTACTACAGTCCTGCAACCTTTATCCTTAATCCAATTTGGTTTAAACAATTAAAGGGGAAACCCCCCCAAACAATCACACACACAAAAACCCCCCAACTAGACAAAAACGTAGCACCATTTCTGCCTGCACTCTGAACAAGCCAGCTTTGCATTTACAATGCAAACTGCTAGCAAAAAAATGGAAGAAATAAAATTTTCAGATCCCATAGCAAAGATGTCACTAAACCTGCACCTGGTGAAACACTGAGATGTGTAAGAGAACAAAACACGGCTGACAAGCTTTCTCTGTGTTCTGCATGCAGAGAGACTCTAATGGAAAATAACTGGGCAGAAGAAGCCATGAGCTGTTAAAAGTTAAACAAGCCAACTACCAGAAAAATCCAGCAAACATTTAGGTGTGTAAAGACAATAGCTGATCTTCAAGATAGCTCTAACTGGAGAAGTCTAACATTTCAGAAGAAATTACTTGATGCCTAAGCATTAAAGGATGCGCCTTTACTAAGAAACTACAGCTTGAGCTATTCCAGCACAGAGGGAGGGTCGTTTGTACAAAGCCCTACATATGCAGCTGCATCCTCAATAGTGCTTTACTAGTCTGCATGCTGGGATAGATTTCCTGTGGGAAATACCATGTTTTTACTTGGCTGATCCATGAATGCATGCGGGATTTGTGTGCTCCAGCATAAAGCTGCTGTTTATAATAGTAATAGGACAACAGTTCTGTGTGTAAAATAATTTCCAAATGGAGGTACTTATTGCTAACATAGATCATACCAAAATATTTGGCAGCAAAACTTTTCAGCAGACTGAATTAATTTCTTCTTGTCTGCTTGATGTTTCCTCTTCTTTTCTGCCCACTAAACTTTATGCAGTTTCTTTAGATACATTTTCCCCAAATGACAGGTTTTATAGATCAGCCAGCACAACTGTACTAGAAGGCTGATGGCTGCTTCCAGCAAACCTGTGCGCAGGCACACTCCTTATGGCACTGCTGTTCAAACACTGTAGCAAAGCAAAAGAGAGCAGACAAACACAGGATTAAAGTCCCATGACAGGTGTTTTGAAGTGTGTAAAAAAGGAAACACAACAGACTATTACTTGGGAGTAACTAGGGCATGGCAGTGAAGTAATAAAAGGCAGGCCAGCCGAGCTGATAAGAGCAAGGCCCATGGACCACCAACTCAGGCTGAAATGAAGCCTTGATAACCTGTTAGATTACTATAGCTTAGGTTAGACATTTTGGGGGAGGTTGGGGTACATAGGGGAACGGATCCCAGGATATGCACAAGCTAATTCTGTACTGGAGATACGCCTTTGCTTTCTAATGCCTGGATTTGAGCACTGCAGGTAGGGTTGGCTTGGGTATTAACAGTCATGAGACACACATCTACCCTGGAGCTTCACTTTTCAATGCAAGGTGTTAGGACTTCTGGATCATACCCACAGATATCGTAAGACAAAATGCTCTGCACATCTTTCCAATGCCTTTGTCCTCACTGCAAGTGGATGGACTATGTGTACAAGTATATGTAACATTAGGATAATGCCTATACCCTAAGGCGGGTTGTAAGTACAATTACAGTCAGTCAGATTGGTGCATCGGGATGGTACTCGAGTTAAAAGCACCAAGTTGGCTCTGCAGTGAAGACTGACTCTTACCGTGTGCCTGAACAGAAGCCACACTCAAAACCCACCACCTTTATTCCATAATGTTCAAAACAAAATACTGTATTTTTGATGGCTCTTAATCTTTCTAGATAAGTGAAACTCAATATTAAGACAGGGTGCTTTCCAAATGACAATTCACACTTCTTTGGTTAAAAAAAAAAAAAAGAACTTTTTTTCTCACGTGTTTTTAAAGATCATGAGAAAAATGCTACTGGTGTCATCCCAAGGACAGTTATGGGAAACTCAGGGTCTGTACATGCATCATCTGACATAGGGTTGTCATGGGGGCTAGCTGTCTAGGAGGAAGAATGTAGCAAATTGAATTTGGCGGTGAAAGTTTGGAGTATTCCACAAGGGCTCAATGATTTTTTCCTGCCAGTTAGAATAAAGTCAAATTGTGTTAATGCTAACCGGGCATCTAGTGACATGCAAACTAGCAGTACTACTTAAAGAAAACATCACCTGGTATATTCATGCAACAACAAACAGTAAGACGTAATATGTTTTTTTGTAGGGTCACTTTCCAGCAGGGTTAGTTTCAAACTACAGCTGTGGCTTTCCACCCAGGAGCTATGCATACAACCCTTCACATTTGAAGATCATAGCATTATCTCAGAAATTTGCCACGCTCCATTTCCTATTGAAACACCAGTGCTGTATCAATCTTCCCTAAGAGTGCTATTCTGCAGAGTACTGCATTATAATACTGCAGATCATTTCAGTAATAATACAAAAGCCTGGGAATTAGGTCAAAAGAACATGATGTCAACTCTATTTAAATTTTAAATAATTCTCATTGCAATAAAAACTGCCCGTAATTGTACCAGCTAATCCAAGTTGATAACTTTTTGATCAGAACAGCACTTGCTGTAAGTTTCTTGTCACTCGCTACTCATAGTAACCACCTTACACAGCTACATCATTTGTATGGAATCTTAATACAATTGTTCTCTCACCTTAACCAAAATTCCATGCTTTAGCATGGCAAATAAACAATCCTCATACTATCAATGCAGCAAGAACACTGCTGTAGCACTGTTTGGCATGTGAAAAGAAGTCAGTGCAAGTACCAGCAGAGAAAAAGCTTTGATGGCACACGCTTGGGCAGGAACATTCAAACCAAACAGGCACGATCCTCTGCAGATTTGTACGTGCACATATTACTACATCTTTATAATTAACTATACACACTAGCTGGGCCACAGTCCCAGGGGCACTTTATCCCTGCATCAGTCTCTGCTGAAAGGGAAGGTGGTCTGACCTTTTATCTCCACCAACTGCTTGTGTTAGCTGCACAGTATTCATCTGGCTGCACTGAGAGCTGAGCCAGGGAGCTGCTCGGGCTGAAAATTAATCCACTTCCAAGACAGGGTGCAAGGGAAGGGGCAGTGGGGAAGAGTAAAGGAGAATCAGTTTTCACCCAGATCAAGCAGCATTCAGACACTGGCATCAGGTAAACTGCATCTTTCTGCGCAGCATTCGGCCAAATTAAGGCAACAAGGTCTCATATTTAGTAGGTTAAAGCTAGCACATCTAGACATATGCTATGCAGACATGCTTTTGCTTGTAGTGTTGGCATAGTTGTTCATAGTAATTAAGGCACATGCCTAATTTTTTGGTGCTTAAATCTAATGCAAATTCTCATCTGCTTAAAGCCAGGCATTCCCTAAAAAATTTAGTGAACTGGTGCTTTTCAAAGCAAATACACTGCAGTAGCATTTGATAAAATCATAAGCACATTAAACTGGCAATTGTTCATCAACAAGACTAAGAATAAATTCTCATCAAGCTGCACATGTTATTCCTGGAATGTTTTAGATGCACTTTCATCATCTTTCCCAAAACAATTTTTGCCACCCCAACTTAGCACCACAGACATGTATCCAAAGGCAAGGTAATTGGAAACATGCAGAAATACAGGCAGAGCTTCTAGTGAGACAACTCCTCTTGTGCTTCTTTGGTGGAAAGCAGCAGAATGCAACAACAGGAGGGGAAGCACCTATTTCACTGTGGTTTAATCCCATCGACGTGTCAGATGGAAGTCATTAATCACCTGACATATTAATCAGCCAAAGAAAGGTAACCAAGGAATTTTTAATAAGGGAGATTGTAGAAAGCAGTAGAGGGGAAACTTCAATTGTTTTGTTGCTACTCTCAAGAGCCCAAATCCTACACATTGATCTGTCCAGACTAGCAGATATCCACATGGAGCAGTAATTCATGCAGTGAAAGAGCCACAATGATCCTGCATGTGTGAGTGAGCAGAGAGGGTGAGGGCTGAACGTGACACTTCAGGCTCCCTTCCCCAGCACACTGGCTCCTGTTCCCACAGCGTGAACTGCCTCACCACCAGCTCGGGCAGCCCCTCAAACAGGGGATGCACCTCACCCTGCTCTAGCACATATGATCCTACTGCAGAGACCTAGCAAGAGCATATTAGCACCCCCAACAAAACAACCACCACCCAAGGACACACTCATCTCTCCATCTGAGTATTGCAGCCTTTCTGCATGTAACATTTCGTATCATCATATCTGAATCATTTCTCAGTTCCTTTACTATGCCTCTGACAGTACCAAGTGATTTCATTTTACTTCCACAATTTCTCCCATTTTATTTTTGGGGGTGTCTATCAGTAAGAGAGAGAGTCAAAAACACCAGTGATGAGCAAGAGGGCTCAGTAACAGGTGTAGAACTTGACTTACTATACACTTCTTTTTAAAGTTTACATAAAATTGATGACCTTTGAAGATAAACACTAAAATGAAAAAAGCTGAAATGTCAAGCAAGACATCTTGAGCTATCAGCCAGGTGCCAGTGAATCAAGAACACCGAAGATCCAATCAAACTCTCCCACCATCTTACTTGTCTTTAGACAAATCACTTAAGGGCTTGATCTTCTGCTATTGAGAGCCATAAGAGTTGATAGCAACTCCAAAACAGAAGCAGGTTTGGACCCTTATAGTTTCCCTCTCTGTGAAGTCAGGAGAATACTTATCTAATTACAGAGAATCTTGTGAAGATTAGTGTTTTAAAAAGTACTGTATGCCAAGTTTTAATCATCATCATCTGGCTCTGGAGACATTCATAATTAAGTAAGCATCCACAACTTTTGAAATCAAAGAAGTCAAAGAATGAGAAAGGAGAAGCGCCTGTGTTGCATAAACATCTGATTTCACACATAACTCACAGGACCCAACAACCCCAGATTGGGTAATTATTTTTAAGAAAAACTTAGGCTGCTCTTAGTTCTCATGTAAACCACTCAAATCTTTCAATCTCAGCTCAGATTTTAAATGGAAGTAGCTAGAAAAATCTCACCTCCATGGAATCAATTTCTTTACTCTTACCACAACCATCCTCAAACGAGAGTCCTTGAAGCAAAGTGACATGAGGGAAGCAGTCACTTCCACTTCTGCTGTGTCAAGCAGTAGAAGCCTTGTTGAAAAGCCTATTACAAAAATAGAAGTGCCATCCAAATCACTCCCCATGCAATAGCTAATGCAGTGGAGTAATTAAAAAAAAAAAAAAAAAAAACCCGGAATCAAAAAAAAGATCTTAAAAAAAAAAAAAAAAAAAAAGACTAGAAAACCAACAAAATTACATGATCCTGTTGCCAAAGTTGGAGCAAGGTTGGCAGTAAATTATTCCATTTGGATGGATTAATCAGTGTCCTTCTCTGGCCTATTTTGGCACAAACTATTTTTGCCAGAGCATGCCTCATGCTTAGGGGGTGGGGCACAGGGGGGACTGGGGCGCCGACAAAAAACAAATATGAGACTGAATACGACTATTTTCAGGGTATCTATTAGTATGAATTTTTTGTCACCTTTTATTCCTTAGAGGATCATTAACAGTTTGACTCCACAGTTGTAAAAACTGTGAGGCCACACATAAGCTTGCCAAGAGAAATGGAAGAATATGCCCTTCATATAATTTTGGTACCAGTGTCATTTGTTTTTTCCAACTGATCTCGTCAGGGTTTTATTACACCCAAACATTACTTAGAGCAATTTTCAGCAACAAAAGTTGCCCAACATGAAGTATTTTCTCTACATCCTAAACTTAAAACAGATTTCTGCACTCCATTGCATAAACAAGAGACTGATAGTGGAGTTGGCTAGCTTTTAGAGGTGTATCGCTGTTTCAACTGTGTTTTCATTTCCTTTTAGAGCCGAATGCCAAACATATTGTATTACTTTGTTCATTCCACTCACAAATACCACATGTACCAACTCTCTCCAGGTATGAAAACAGCTCAGAAAATAGTGGCATACTCTCTTTTGAGAGTGGAATAGTAGCTACATTCCCTTCAATAAGCATGACATATTAAGACCTACTTATAATAAGACACTTACTATTCTGCATGGCCAGAAGCCTCATTCATGGGGGTTGCTGGGTGGGCACTGAAAGAATACAGAAACAAAGCACAGGCCCCCAGGGAGAAGCGGGGATGCAGCAGCGGAGAGGCAGGGTAGCAGGATGATGGCCTGATACGCAAGCTCCCCTGGCAAAAACTGTGCTAAGGACTCAAGTCAATGTAAAGTCTCTCCCTGGAAGAAGCATCAGGATATTAATCCCCATCCCAAACTACACTTTTTCCTGTACTTGTGAAGTAACTTTTCTTGGTCTAATTTCATCACTACTTTCCATTTCAGATGCACATTAAAATGGCAGGGAAGGAGCAACTTAACTACTCTAATTTTATGCTCACATATACTCTTCAAATAGACAAATTTGAGGTGTAACTTAATAGTAACTGAGCAAATATTTTAATTACAAAACTAGGCATAAACTGCAAATACCAGAAGAAAAGTACAGAATTAGAGATTTTGGTATGTGTAATGACTAGCTGCTTTTCTAGTAAGTTGGAAAAAAATTAAATAGGCAGTAAGAAACTGATTATAACTACAAATAAGGAGGGAATCCTGAGTTTAGCAAGATACATTTCTGGGGAACCACTTGAAAACTAGGCTATTAACTGTGCTCTCAGAAACAAAGGGAAAAAACCCACCAAATCAAAACCGGAGCAGAAATTTAGTCAAAAGTAGTGAGAAAACTTAATAAGGAGAAAAATACCTGCCAGCTTATACTGTCTGGCATATAACAAGATACAAACGTGTAGTTGCATTGTCCAAACCTAAACTCCCTTAAGTTTAATCCAAACCTAAACTCCCTTAAGTTATGCACTACCATATGACACCAGTAAGCATAGTGTAAAAACAGCTATACAAAAAAAGGGAAAAAAATTAAACCAATAATAATAAAAAAGATCTTACTGCTGTTAAACCTTCACTCCTAGTCTGGTAAAAATGTAGGAAAGCCTGAAGAGCAAACATTGCAAACCAGAGGAAATTAGGCATGCAAATACTTCGAAAAGATGCAAAATACATTGTTAATTCACGTATCACAAGACTGCAGCAGTTACATATATAAACAGGCACAGGCAGCAGTGCAAACATGAAAGTGCAATACGGGAGGGCTGGACTCCTGCTTTTAAGAAACATTAGACACACCAATAAGGAGGCAGTAACTCGTTAGATGAAAAGTAGCAGTCATGGGAAAAACAAAAAAGTGCAATTATTTTTTTTTATTAAAGAATTACATAGTCATTTGACATGCCCTCTACATGCACAACTAACTTGAATTAGGTCTTTAAAATTGTTTGCAAAAACATAAGATTTGGCTCCATAGTGAGCCCCACACCCACACAATTTTATAATTTGCATCATAAGTAACTGGATCACCATGCAAACCTCCCCCTTCTCTATTTTTTTCCACCCCTCGTGGAAACCAACCAAGAAAACAGGATTAAATTCAGAATGATAAAAATCTTTAATCCATAGCACCATGGTACGAGGGACTTTGTTTACAGCTCAGAGAACTAGACACTAAAGTAGTTTAGTAAAGAGATTATTTTCATAAAGTATTTATAATAACGTGGGATAAAATACTGCAGGCAGCAGCAGCACCCAATTTGTACAAATGTTTTTACGGCCAAAATTACAGTTGAAGTAAGCAATTTTCAGAACAGGTATAATACAGAAAGGATAGACTCAGTCAACTCTCAGTCTGGATTGTCTTGCTAGTGTAAACACTGAATCACTTCAATCCATGTGCATTTTAATCCTGCACTGAATTAAACATGGAAATGGTGATTCGCTTTGCATACATTTTCACTGACAGCAAGATTGTGACAGCTGTTCCAGACCGATGGCACAAATCCCTATTTATGAAAGGTTGCCTAGCAGGCCAAGTTTTAAATTCAACAACATCCCAGACATAGCAGAAAATATCCTATACGTCTCTACAGACACTTCAACCTACAAAGCAGGTATGAAAGGATTTATATATTGAATCAATATTGGGTCAAATGCCACAGAAAGAGACTTGGCATAAATCTGGCCCCTTGTTTAGATAAGCTGGTATTTAAATATTGATATATGTATGTAAAATGGGCTCTCTGCCTCTGGTCATCAGATGGGAAGACAGTGAAAGAAGACATCAACGTTACTTGTAGGAACTGTCACATCAGTGTCAGAGTCCCTCATTCAGAGGA
>KL261414.1:472-11248 GCA_000699545.1 Podiceps cristatus | reverse complement strand
CCGCATCTCTCTGTTCTTTAAACACCTTCAGGGGTGGAGACTCAACCCCTTCCCCGGGCAGCCGGTTCCAATGCCTGATCACCCTTTCGGTGAAGAAGTTTTTCCTAATATCTAACCTAAATTAGGTATTAGGGGGAAGTTTTTTACAGAGAGAGTGGTGAGGGGCTGGAACAGGCTGCCCAGAGAGGGGGTGGATGCCCCATGCCTGGAGGTGTTCAAGGCCAGGTTGGACGGGGTCCTGGGCAACCTTGTGTAGGTCCAGGCCTGGAGGTTGGTGGCCCTGCCTGTGGGAGGGGGGTTGGAACTCTGTGATCCTTGGGGTCCTTCCAACCCAGACCATTCTGGGATTCTATGATTCTATGATAAACCTCCCCTGGCGCAGCTTGAGGCCATTTCCTCTTGTTCTATCTATATTTTGTGTGTGATGAGTGGACCTGTGACTTCCGAGCCCCTGCTCAAATCTCCCAGCTGGACAGACGTGCAATTTTCAGTCCGCGCAATTAGTCTGTACCTTTCTGTAATGCAAAATGTAAGTCTTCCGCTGTTCTTTTTGCTTGTTAACACCATTAAATGCAATGCTGCTGACTCAGGACCTCGCCTCGCCCAGGGCTGTGAGGATGTGGTGGAGACCTTGAGGACTCTTGAGCAGTCAAAACAACACCCAGGTGTGAGGCATCTCCCATAGGGACCAAAACTTTCCAGGAATGAAAACCCAGCGCATGGACCATTTGCTTCCCAGGAGCACACAGGGATCTGCTCAACTGGTTGTCCTTTGCCTGTAGGTGGGTCCATCACATCCAGCCACTGCAGCAAATATTTAAGACACAGTGTCCTGTTCCTTCCATTGAAAAGGCGACCAAACCAGATATTTATTTTGGGTAAAAAACCATCTGTTTCGTGTCTGGCATCATCGACAAAGTTTTCTGTGTGGAGCAACTCACGTGTCCTCGCTTCTCCCTTTCGGTTCTGCTTCTCAGCGGATCATGCCATGCCCTTGAAGAAGGCGAAAGGGGAAGCTGTGCCACAAGTGTTGGTTTTCCTTTTTTTTTCATTCCAAGAAATTGTCTTTTTCTTATACAAGAGCAACAGCATTTTTTTTTTTTTCTGGAAAAGAGCAGAATTAGAGAAATAAGAAGAAATTTAGACCCAAGTTTTCTCTTCCGCCACTTACAGATGGGCAAAAAACCCCACCAGTGCCTGAGGTTTCTACTCAGCTAAACCAAATGTGACAGTAACATTTTACAGGAAGATTTTGGAGATACCCCTGATATTAATAGTCCTTGGTTTATGGATAACAAGTTATTCTGTGCTGCTTGCTGGGAGATGACAGGACTGCTGCTTGCTGGGAGATGACAGAACCACAATCTGCTGGAGGCTTTACCATGAGCACCCCTGCAGAGGGACAATTTCACATCCTCCATCCTCAAATCGGGACGATTCCCATCTTTTTCTCCCCATCTAATCCATCAGGAAGCCCCTCCCATCCTCTTTTCTGCAAGCAGAGAAGGGCTTGGGGCTCCAGCCAACCCCCTCGGAGCTTGCTGTAGGGTCTGCTTTGTGTTATGGGCAACGTTATCCCTATAGGAGCAAGAATTAGGGGTCTGGGGACAGCTTGGTGCCCCGGAGAAGGAGAGGGACGGGAGTAGCTTCCCAGGATGGAGACAATTTTCGCATGGATATCGTCCTCGTGCAACGGTGCTGGGAACAGCATTACCCTTGGCAGCATCTTCTAAACAAACCTCGGAGCAGAGCCGGTGCTCCGACGTTTTGCACAAACACCGGGGTGAAACTATAACAAGGAAAAGACAATCCTGGGGGGTCCTGGCCATCAGTTGTCTGGGTTTGGGCAAAACCGGGCATGGTTGTTGCACCTTCTCTTTCGATGTGGTGGCTTGTGCGTGTTTAGGGTTTTGGGTGCTGCAGGGAGGGAGGGTGGTATTTGGGTGCCCATCCAGCACAGGAGTGTGCCCAGGAGATGCTGATGTGGAGGTCGGGTACATCCCTGGGGGGTTGTAAGACCATCCTGAGCAAGGAGGTTCTGCACCCATCGCTGCTGGGAGCGGGAGGTTGGAGCTGCTGCTGGGGCAATGCTGTGATGATCCCAACCCATGCCTCAGTTTCCCCAGTTGCACAAAAGAGTGAATGCCCAGCTTTCACCTAATGCCTAGAAAACACTCCACACCCCAAAACGGAGGCTTGTACCCCCTGTCTGCTACGGCTGAGGCCTCCTGCACGAGCGGGCAGGGCCCTGCCTGCAACCTGCCCGTCCTGCGCCACCCGGGACGCCGAGACCTGCCCAAGCCAAAAATGTTCAAGCAGGTCCGTCTCGTTGGGGATGTGTTGCAAAACCCAGGCGGCAGCGAAGCTCTGCGCATCGGCGGGGAGGGAGGAGGGGAATCGGACAGCAAACACGATCAGCTCGCCGCTGGCGCCTGCGTGTGCCAGCAGGCAGCGCGTGCCGCGCAGGCAGCGCAGGCAGCAGCGGGCAACTTCACTCTCAACGTCGCTCCAGCGTGCTGCGCATGGCCCTTTTTGCCTCTCTAATGTGTATATTTTTTAATCCTTTTTCCTACAACTAAGATTTTGTTTAATTAATTTAATTTCATTCAATTTTATTCTATCATTTCATTTCATTTCATAATTTCCTATCATTTTATTATTTTATTTCCTTTCATTGTATTCTATTCTGTTCTATTCCTTTTTGGGTTTTGTTTTTGTTTTTTTTTTTTTTTTTTCACATGGACACTGCAAGACAGCTTAGACCCAGTGCCAGGCTCAGGGAACAACAGACAGCGTTTTAACCCCCTTTATTCAGGCTGGGAGCTGCCAGTGGCTGAGTTCCTCTCTTTCCATGCATGTCAAACCGCGACCCCTGATCTCAGTAGGGTGGCAGCTGCTCTGACATAAACTTCAGGGATAAAGGCCCAGACAGTTCTTTAGCATAAACTGAAAAAAAAAAAAACCCAACAACCAAAAAACCCCAAACAAAACAACAAAACCCCCTTGTAAAATAGGTTTAATTTAATATATCCAGTAATCCTAGGCATTCTCACTTCCTTCCTGTTATTATCTGACATGATCCTCTATTCTTGCATACTCAGAACAATTTATTTAAAGGAAAACTGAACAATAACAAACATGGGATTAAAATAAAACCAGAAAAATAATGGGGACGATGGATAAGAAGTTGGTTGGGTTTCCAGGAAGGCTCGAGGAGAATCTCCCGCACGGGGACGTGACTGTGCCGTACTCCGAATCTCCGTTGGAGGGGGAGGTGAAGGCACTGCGTTGCCTTCAAGACCAACTGCAATTGCAGCAGCTGGTGAGCTTCGAGCTGTTTGGTCCAAACTGGCTCATCTCAGCAGGGTGGTTGGAGAACGAGCCGTGGGATCTTCTCTAAACTGTTTTGTGGTGGACTCTGTCCCCGAAACAGATGGCTCTGAGCACAGCGTATGCGCGGTCAACAGGACCTTGTCTTCCAAGGGCGAAGGGGACAGGCTGTGACCAGGTGGCTGCGCTTAAGCATGTCATTAAATCTCGTTTTTCCAGGCACCTTGACATCTGGTTTTTAACACAGACATAAGAGGAAATGCTGGTTTTCTCCACCGGGATAAGAGCAGGTGCAAACAACTCTTGGCTAACCAAGACCTTTGGGCACGACACACCTTGCGGTCTCATCTCACCTTGGCACGCCCGAATGTGCCTGTCTGCGCAGTCCCAGCGTAAGGGCTGAGCTGCGTCCCGTGTGGTTGGTCTTCTCCTGGGTGAGTGTCCAAATGCCCTGATTTCCAGTATTTTAGAGGGACCATGTGGCCCATGAGTCAACACTGCAATGATCCGTTTTGGCCATTCCCAGGCTGGTAGTTCATAACCTCCAGAGATAGCACTTACCTCCGCAGGGTTTGCGTGCGCACAAGGTTTTTATGTCTGCAAACAACCAGGATAGCTCAAGGGCTTGGCTCCTACCCTGCCAGCTCCTGGATGTGTTCCTGCGTTGGCTCTTCTCCCTCTTCCTTGCTCTGCATTTCAGCAGACCAGCCCCACTCCTCCCTCCTCTGCGTGCCCGTCGCTTGCCAGGCATTAACACAGGAGAGCTCCCAGGTATCAGAGACGTCACCAACTCGCTCTTCAGGCTGTTGGGACCTGTGTGCAGACAGGCTGCTTTCTTTGGGCATCTTCCAAGCAGATGTCTCCAGTGGGTTGTGTTCCTCCCTTACGCCCCCCCGAAAGTCTTTGCAGGTATCACACAGGGCCTGAAGAGGATAACGATGTCCACGCAGGTCCTAGGACTGTCACATTGTCCTGGGACCACTGCGTGAGGAAGATGTGTTCATACCAGCAGGCAATGTGAAACGGCTCACTGGTGAGGAGGTAACGCTGAACTGTCTGGTTTCTCCTTCTCCTCCTCCTCCTCCTTCTCCTCCTCAGGCAGTTAATATTGATTGGGCTTATGAATTAACTTCCTTCTTAGAGATTTGATAGAGCCGGAATTGGTACATTAAACAAACAGCGAGCGATTTATGACTCACGCCATGGCCCCGTGCCAAGGCAAACGCAAAAGCAGGGGCCTCAGCCGAGCTTTGGGAATTGTTCAGTGTTAAAACCCACATGGTCCTGGAGAAGACACCAGATAGCTCTCCTCTCTAAATTCGGCTGAAGCAAGTGAAAAACTTCCCCCCCCTCTCCGGCTCTGGTGCCCAGGACCTCTGCTTCTCAAGCAGAGCAGAGTCAGCAGGACATCCCGGCTGTGGAAGGGATGCCACCGAGAAGAAAAAACATCCCTGAGAGGCACATGAGTACCTCAGGGACACAGACCCCATCCCCGACTTGGGAAGGTCCCTCTTCCACACACCACGCATCTCACCTGCTCCGGCGTGGGATGATGCAGCCCTGTCCTGCAGACTCCCAGAGGTCTTAATTTCGAGTAAGAATAGTAAGAGTTGATTGTTCTTTTGGGTAGGAATGATTCAAGAAGTTTTAAATAGTAAAACTGTCCTTTTCTATAGTTATTTCCCTCTTTATTCCCGCTCTCAGCTGCTGGGAGGTTTGTAAACATTCATTAAAATCTGCTTTGACATCTCTCGCAGAGTATTTCCTTTTGGCTAGCTTCTTACACGTTTGTTTCCATCCAAATTCCCATACAAGGACAATAGGGAAGCAAACTGTTTTCATCCCTCATAGCCTGCCCGGAGCCCTCCCAAGTGTCACAGCTGGAGATCAAACAGGGTGAGACCGCCCCAAGGTCCTGGCTGTGACGGATCCTTAGCTCTGATGGTGCCGACCACGTGCTAAGAAGGGGAAGTGTGTCCCATGCCTGTTTGTAAGACAAAGATCTAAAGACAACGGAAAATCCCTAGCAGAAATGAGACCTCCATCACCTTGGGCCGTGGTGACTCTCTGCATGGAGCACGGAGCTCCAGCTCAACTCAGCTGGAGCTGGTGCTGCGGGAGGAGAGAAACTGAACCAAAGCTTCCGTGACACTTTCCATGGCCCAAAGAAGGAGGGAAAAATCTCATCTTGACCCCACAACCTCACAGTTATTATGATCTTAAGCAGATGACCAACGCTCACCAGCCACGTCTTCAAGAGACCGTGTCTCATAAAGACACCGTGTCTATGTCCGTCCTGCACCATCCATCCTGTCTGCTCCCTCCTCCTTGCGATCAGTCCTGGACACTTAGGAGAGAAGAGACGAGTGTTGGGGCTTGAGGACACTAATTTGTTTTAAATGCCCTACCCAACCTCCTCTGGGACCTTCCCCATCCTGCCCATGGGCCCAGAACCCCCATTTCAGCTCAACCTGTGGCCATCAGTCTCTGTCCCAGTGATGCCGTAGGTGTGGAGTCTTCATCCTTGGAGATGCTCAAAACCCAGCTTGACATGGCCCCGGGCAACCTGCTCGCGGTCACCCTGCTTGAGCACGTGGCTGGACCAGGTGGTCTCCAGAGGTCCTTGCCAGCCTCAGCCATTCTGTGGAAGGGAAGGGAGGAGAGGACACCCTGTCCACTTGTGTGGGAAGGTGGGAGTCTCTCCTGTGCCCAGGAGGCGGCCGGGGAAGTCCTTCAAGCCACAGTTTGGTGTAATGAGGACGTGCCTGTCCCGGGTGTGAAGGGGCTGCTAATGCTGGTCCTTTCCAAGTCCTTATACGAAGGTTTCTCCCACCCACCATAGTGCACACTGGGATTGCAGGCAGGGCTGCTTTGGCCCGTGCAGTGGCCTTGCGAGGATGCGGTGAGCTGGTCATTCTCCTCCTCTCTCCCCAGTAAATCCCAGACAACCTCCAGACATGCTGGGGAGGATGAGAGCCATGTGCTTGTCATTAGATCAGAGATAAAAGCTCTGGCTGAAGCGGATGAACTTCCGTCCTCTGAAGCAAGTGCTCCTGCAGTTTAGCAAAGTCCAGATGTCAGCACAGCTGGCAGAGATGTCAGCGCTCTTGGGAGGCACGAGAGGGGGCTGCTCCTGGATAAACATCTGGGCATGGCGGCTGCTTGACTTGGAGATGGGCCCCTTTCCAATGGGGCTGGAGGGGCAGCACAGGCACAGCTGGAGACAAACAACACTGGGAAGCACCTCGCGCCCTCCCGACAGAGAGTCTGGGTATCTACACCAGGTGGACACGCCTCCTAGATGCCTAATTTTAGTTTGATGAGCCCAGATGTGTTTTCAAAGGTCTTGAGGCTGCTTCTATAGACCATGGGGAAAACCAGCTACCTCCAGAGGACAGTTTACCTTGCATCCCTGGAGCTGGCATCAGCTGTCTTTTGGAAGTATCCTTCTCTGATGCTAGAGACTCCTCTCACACTGCCATGGTTGATATTTACCTGCTGAAATCAGACCAGGCAACCCTCCCTATCCCCCGGAGAGGGATCCAGACTTACTCGGGTGCTCTGCCAAGCGAGGTTCACCATCCCAGTCACCTTAATGATGTTCTCCAGACTGAGGAAAACATCGCCCTTGAGGCTTTTGAGACAATTAGGTCCCAATTCCCATAACTGTTGTTCTGGAGAACATTTGCTCAGAACACCTTGCACTCATAGAAAATAAAATGAGGATGGGGATAGAGTTGGAGCTGGAAGGATGGATGTGGTACATGGATCTTTACACAGCACAGAACTGCCTCTCATGCCTGCTTCGTTTTAGATCTTCCCCCTCTGTGGCTGCTGCCACTGATGGCAAATATCCTCCTTGATTGGACTAAAGTAACCCACAAGTTTCTAGGCTGGTGGCTTAAGTGAAAGGCTGAGCACAAAGAAACAAGGTCCCATCAGGTTTGGGGGAAAAACAAGTGAAATTCTGGGCTGGTGAGAAACTACTTGGTTAAGTGAAGGTTGGAGAAGGATTTGGGGCATGGAGAGGCACCTACTTTCTGTCCCACTTTCTACTTTCTGTCCCACAAGGGCATCTCACACCTCACCAACACCATGGACATGGGGGGAAGAAGGGAGCTGGGCAGGGAAGGTTGGTCCAGGTGGAAGAGTCAAAGGGATGAAGCTCAACGTTTCCAGGGAGGAGTTCAGAGGATGTGTGATGGTTATCAGCCATGTGGCTCCAGGCACAAAGTGCCACTGGTACGCAAGCAGTCGTGCTTTGGGGGGCTCCAGGCAGTTTTGGGGGATGCAGAGACCCACTGGTCACCTGGTTCCCAAAGGACATTGCTGACCAAGGGGGTCACAGGCAATAAGAAGTGCCCTCAAATCACTAAGTTTCCAGAAATCACAACAAAAACGAGTGCTTGGCTGCGTGGCCTCAGCAATCGGGAGCAGAGTGGGTCCCATGTGTGGTGGGATGTCTGATCTGGGCCCTCTGTTCCAGCTCTGCACACTTGCTGCTGCCGCAAGGTCAGTTTTCTGAAGGCCTTGAGCAGCTCTAATCAGCCTCTCCCTTAGCCCAAACAGTCCCGTTCCCACTGGCCACCCTCCAGGGCTGCTTGGGTCAGAGCCGTCGGGGGCATCTTGCACCTTTTACCCACCACGGATAAGGGGAGATGATAGCCACCGAGCCCGGCATCGCTCCATGAGGGGGGGATTGGAGGTCCCTCTCCTCCAGCAATACCTCCCAACATGCCTCTCCCACCCCTCCCAGTGCATCCAGGCTGAGAAAAACTGGCTCCCAGCACAATGTAGAGAGAAAAGGTGAAAAAAATGAGAAAAAAAAATGGGTGCAACCACGTATTTACTGCCCCATATCACCCCTTCATGCCACTGCGCTCACCCAGCCTGCAAAACGGGCTGGCAGGGAAGGGATGTGCTCCCAGTTTAAAAGTGCTCCCAGTTTATGAGTGCTCCCAGTTTATAAGCAGGGGGAGAGTGTTTGTGGGGAGATAAGGGCTGGTACAGATGCAGGGAGCTGGGCTGAGATAACGAGCAGAAGAACGGCCATCGGCAAAGCCCCACCGGGCTGCAAATCATGGAAATGTTTCAGCTCCGTGAAGACGCATCCAGGGCCAAGCGACCCTGGACTGCACCAGAGATAGGAGAGGGCCACATGCTGCCAGCCTTGGGGGCACGGACTCATCCTGCCCCTCTGGGACCAGGTCCAAAATCATATATGTTCAAACTAGATTGCTTTGCTCTGCTGCCCTTTGGCTCCCTGGGCTCTAAAATCACCGCTATAAATAACTATATTTGAGCAGCCACCAGCACCTCGATCCAGGCAGGACTCAGGAGCTGATGGGAATTGGGATCGGGTAGTGTAAAGAGGTCAGAAAGGCTAAAAAATGGCCCCTCAGCGGGGTCGGCTGCTTTTCCAAGCAGCACGTGTGGGACCTTCTGTGCCCTGCGTGTCGGCACTGACCGCCCAGCCGTGGGGACTGCAGCTCTCACGTGGGTCCTACTAATTTTGTGGTGCTTGGAGCAAAGTGCGTGGCAGGAGGGAAGGGATCTCCTTGGGAGGGAGCCCCAGGGCTATCCCAGCAGCACAGCTGGCCAAAAATTCATCTGTGGCCCAGAGATAGCTCATCTGCCATCATCTAGACAGAGATAGAAGAGGTCACTGCTCCAAACAGGGATGGAGAAGGTCTCCATGACTTGCTCAGATGCATTTTTCCATCTCCTACAATGTTTTTGAGCTGGCTGCAAAATCTCCCCGTGTTTGAACATGCGCACGTGGGCAGGACAGACCAACACAGTTCTGCCCTTCCCCCTGTGGGAGCCAGGCTTTGGCCCCTTCCCCAGTTCTCCGTAGCACCGTGGTTGGATGCAATGTCAAGCTCAGGGTTGTTTCCCTTGGGCCATCACCCTGGCACTGGGTGTTTCCCTTTCCTTGGCCATTCCTTCGATGCCTGGAGGTCAGCGGCTCCAGGTCCTTCGGCTTGGTCCGACGTGCTGCAAACATTTGTCTCCTACCTCCCTCTCTTTTGATTTCTCTTTGCACCCTGGTCGATGGGCGCTGAGCAGGTCTAAGCATCCCTGAGGATTTGCCTGGTTCCTTTTCTCTTCAGCTCAGGAAGGACCTTGCATGGTTTACCCATTCTCCCAGTGCCGAGGCTTATTTTCAAAGGACGACACAAGCTTTTAATGCCACAAAGGGCATCAGCTAGCGATTTCTGAATATTTGGGGACAAGGCTCGGGATTATGCAGAGCTCTTTGCTGCCTACTGCTGAATTACAGTGACCTCCCACGATCAGCGACGGTGGGAGCACTGGGGACATGCCAGTGCCTTGGAAACTGTGCGCACAAGCATGCAAACACCACGTGCAAAGCCAAGTATTTGTCCTTTCACGCTCCTCCGAGGGGGGTTTCTCCCGCGGGAAGTGGAGCTACCCTGGCACTAAACTGGGATGAGGGGGAGAGGAGGGGAAAATGCGGAGGGGAAGAGAGGCTGGAGGGCAGGAGGGTGGCTGGGGAATAATAACAGGGGCAAAAACCCCCCAGCACCAGCATTTTAGCTGGATCCTGAACAGTGAACTCAACTCCTCTTCCTGATGTTTCCTAGGCCACTGAGCCTTCTTCCTTGTCAGCCTTAATGGATTATTTTAGCCGAGCTTTAACGTGCGTGGCTGTTACCTACCACATTTCTCACGGCAGCCAGTGGCAATTTAGTTGGGACATTCCAGCATGTTTGAACTTGGGACATGATGCCTGGAGAAGAGCAAGAAATGGCAATGAAATATGGATCAGAAATCCCCGCTGTGGATGATGTGCTTGGAAAGAAGCAGAGCTGGTGCTTCACCGGCATCTCTAACAAGCATCCACCCGCCGAGCAGAGAGGAGCTGCTGACTTTGGTGAGCTTCTCCCAGTTCACAGACTGGGAATTCCTGGTTCCTGAAGTTTCAGCTTTCTGGTCCCTGGGAGGACAGGGGGTGCCTAGAAAAACCTGGAAAAACTCTGGGATGAGAAGAAAAATAGAGACAGCCCAATAATAGGACATATATTAAAAGCTCTTGTGTTCTTGAAGGCATCTGTATTTGATTTTGGAGGGGCCTAATGGTGGATTTTCTAAGAAAATGGGTGCTCATCAGCACAATGGAGCGTGTTGCTGTGCGATGAATCCCTTCTGAGCCTGTCAGACTGTTTGGTCACACCTGGAGGAAGGTGAGAAGCTCGGAGATGCTGATGTTCCCAGCAGCACATGGAAGAGGAAGGAGACAGACCCTGAATGATCCCTCCATGAGGGACAAGGCAAGGAGAAACCCCTATTACACCTCAGAGAATCCACCCGTGGTAAAACCTCCAGCTTTACCTGTCCCACTGCACACACCCCCCCTCCAGCACAGCCAGAGATCCCAGTCCTCATCCTCCTTCTCCTGGTTGTCCATGGTCTTGACAACAA
>JMFS01027253.1:0-10077 GCA_000699545.1 Podiceps cristatus | reverse complement strand
GGGCTATAGGAAAGAGGGGGAAAATCTTTTTTTGTAGGGACAGTGGTGATAGGACAAGGGGTAATGGTTTTAAACTGAAACAGGGTAGGTTTAGGCTGGATATAAGGAAGAAATTCTTTACAATGAGGTTGGTGAAGCACTGGAATGGGTTGCCCAGAGAGGTGGTGGAGGCCCCATCCCTGGAAACATTCAAGGCCAGGTTGGACGGGGCTCTGAGCAACCTGATCTGGGTAATGGTGTCCCTGCTCACTGCAGGGGGATTGGACTAGATGGGCTCTGGGGGTCCCTTCCAACCCAAAACATTCTATGAGTCTGGGAATGAACTATGCCTGTGGTTGGAGCCTATGTTTGGTGTGTTATTACCACAGAATGCTAGAGTGAGTGGTTTGCTCCCACAGAGTGTAAGTTTCAAGTAGTCACTGTTATTTTAACTTGGACTAGTCAATATTGACTCCAGATAACTGTTATTCCAACAAGGATTTCTGAGCTATTAGCAGTTGAGACAGCCCCATTCTCTAGCTGCACTACTTTGCCAGGTGCACCAGGAAGACCGGCCTCTCCCCAAGCGTTTCTGGGGTCTCTGACATAGCTGCACCTTACATCCTTCTCCCTCTGAACTTACACATCAATAGGCATCATTATATTCAGCAGTACACATAGATGTACATGTGCCTGGCTGGGAAGGAACCTTCACCCAGCTAGTTTTAGGGATCATTACTATATAGAGAAAGATTTCCAAAAACACTAAATTCTCCTTTCAAGATTCAGCCTAACTCCATAGTGGGCTGACGCATGGCATTCAAATTCCTCTTCTCTTCCACAACACTGCAAAGGACACTGTCCAGTCCTAAATATAAATATGTCATTTTAAGCACATACTACAATCACTTAGAGCATAAACCATAAATATAAAAAATTATCCTATTAGCAGGTATGGACACAATTCAAATCTCTCTCTCTCACAGCTTTCTGTAATTTCACCAACCAAAGCAGTTCTCACAAACAGCAACAGCTACATAAAAAAATAGCACATTGTTAAAAACCTAATCAATGCTTACCATTAAATTTTTAAATTTTCTGTTTTCTGCAATGTGGAAAAAGCCATCTCTTGTTAAAATCTTGATGTGTTTCACTTCGTTATTGTACCTGTGGGCAATGAGTAACTTATGAATATAAATGTGTTTTTAATCAGAAGCAATCAATAATTACCCGAGGGCATGCCCCGATAACACCACACAAATAAATTCCTAAGACAAAATGTATATCTGTGCCAAGGCAAAGCTGACGTCTAATTAACCAAATATATTTATTACAGTACAGCTGAAGAGGTAATCTGTATTCAGAAAAAAAAGTCACAACTAACTGCTTGTTCTGATTGGGAATTCCCATATATTTCTTACTTTTATATTCATGTTGATAAACAACCTGAAAGCAAACAAGACCCTCACAATAATTTGCATCCACAGAATTTATGATCTGGGTATTTTTGTCAGCAACTTGAGTTTTCCTATATTGACTCTCTTAAAGGTTGTTTATGATTACATAAATTGAAACAGGTTTTTAGTTTCCTTATTTATTTCAAATGTTATCTAGACATAAATGAGAACAGGAAAACTTTCTGTAGAAGATCTTATTCAACTTACTTAATACTAATTGCATATTCTCCTGACTCTTTGGTCCTGTGCCGCACCAAGTAAGTGCTATTTACTCTGTTGATAAGTTCACTCTCTGCTTGCAATCTTTCCATTGCTCCTGCAAACCTGTAACAGAGAACAATAAAAATAGCCTATGATTTTTTCAAAACTAGAAAGCTCTATCAAATACGCAATACAGCGTCACAATATTCTGCATATGAAGCGGACCTAAAAATACATCAGTTGCAACTGAATACCATTTCCAGGTCTTTGAATGACAAATAAAGCTTGAAAAAAATCTGCACTGGGGCAGGGTTGGGGGGAATTCTTCATCAGAAAAGTACTTGTGCACATGTTGAATACAATGGCTGCTAGAGAAAGTACTCAAGCCCCGAGCATTAACTGAATGACTACTGGCTTGAAGAGCTCATAAAACCAAATGTTTTTCTGTATCATATGTTACAGGTGAAACAATAAAACTGTGGTCCAGCACCTTTGAACCTCCCCAAGTTCTAGTGGGATTTATCTTAACAGAGTGGAGAATCAGCCACCAGCAGTATATTCAGTCAAAAAATAAGTCCTATACAAAAATTTGGTCCTTGTACAAGCGCACTATTTTATTTGGTTTCATAATTATTCATAACCTCTAAAGAATAAAGTGTAATGGGTAGACTAAACATCCACAAGCAAAAAAAAACCCCAACCAAACACACACACACCCCACCAGCCTAATATACTCAAATTTGAAAGAGGTGATGCTAAGAGTGGAAAGCTAAGGCAAAGTCACTGATTCTGCAACCTGACTGCATTAGCAGATTTGTGCCCTTGCTCTGCCTTGCTGGTTTGGGTAGGACTTCATGAGACACTGTCAGCCAACACTTATTTTCAAAAATAGAGGTCGAACTGCTAATTGAGGGAAGTGATCTAGCTTACAGGGAAATTTAGCTTATTTTACCATTTTGGAAAGTAGTCTAAAGGCAGTCAACATCACAGACCACTACTATGTAAAATTTCATAGTAATACATCACTACCAACTAGAAGGGAGCTTAAAATAAAAACTAGTTATTTTATGAAATACACCAGGGAACGTGCATTTTGAATTTTATCACAAAATACATTACTTTTTACAGCAAGTTTTAGCCTAAAGTCATTTTTCAGTTAAGTATTAAAAATCCTTAGAAGATAAAGACTGATCGCAATGATACGCTTTCTTCTAACAAAATTATAAATAGACCAAATTTTAGAATTTAAAAAAACAATTTAAAATATTAAACATTATATTTGGCTTGTTACTAAAAAATCACTATTTATTTAGATCTGATTCTGATTTTACTTTTGGCAAACTATAGGAAATCAGAATTCACGTCTAAATGACAAAGCAGAAAACCAGTGCCAGAACACAAGTGATACTTATTCTGTTCTCTCAGAATCAGCATGTCTTTTTGAGAAGTGAGCTGAATTCCAGTGAAGAGTTCACATACTACGTAAGCCCCGGGCCAGTAGTGGCTGTAGTTTTGATACACTGTCATTTTATATCTCTAAAGTCTCTCTCTCTTTTTTTGTTTGGTTTGGGTTTTTTTTAGAACATGCAGAATCATTCACAGGACAAGATATATTTAACAGTATTCCTTCTCTTTATTCACTTAACATGTAAGATCTACTTGCACGCTTCGTATTATACTCATCTCTTCTTATTCTATTTCAGACCTCTGGGGCTAAGGCTGCACAGCTACATATTTGTAAACAAAATGTTGAAGTCATTAAGCACTTTATTACACCAGAAATGCTTTTAAGCAATACATGGTGTTGCTTTCCCAAACCCTTACACAATGACTTCTTCAGAAGCCTAGAAAGGTTAAACCAATATAAATTAAATTGCAATGAACACAGTTGTCTTTCCATGACTGCTTCTTTCAAAGAGATTCTTATAAGACTAAACAGGGACTTACCACATTTGTGAAGAGTAGTCTACTGGTTTAGGAACCTAGGACATGAAAAGATACAAGAGAATGAGGTTCAAGATTTTTTCTAATCAACACAAAATAGATAGCATTGATCTAATTGACAATATCCAGATGAAACAAAAGAAACAGACCATCTAACTAGGTTGCATGACTGTTTTCTTTTGAAGAAAGCTATAATAAAGGACAAATATTCCATATCGTTATAAAAGTAGTACAGAATATTCTGACTCTTTACTGCTGTGACAGATTTATTATTTAATAGAACTACTAGAAGTTTTACTGACAGTGTCTACATTCAAATTTCATCCATAAAAGAGCCCAATTCTACATATTGTTGAAAAGTATGATGAAAACATGACTTTTAACCTAATGACATATATTCAGAGATAAGCAAATGATTTCTTTTTTTTTTTTTAGTTCCAGTAAAATGAAAGAATGTTTTATTATTTTCTAGACTATATTAGGGAAAAAAATTGCATTCTTCGAACATTTTTTTTATTTATGATACATGGAATGTCTTCAACAGAGACTTCTAACCACAGATCAACTCAGGAAGATATTATTATACGGGCCTGAATAACTTAAATTAATTGAAATTGAAAGCTATTACAGCTCCCAACAACTTGACCTCAGGTATCAACTGAGATTTTTATCAAGTCTCTAGACCTGACCCTGAAATAAATTCCAATGATGGGAGATAAAAAGCCCAACGCCCCTCCAAAAAAAAAAAAAAAAAAAAAAAAAAAAAAAAAAAAAAAAAAAAACACCAAAAAAACCCTACACTCAACAACACAAAAATCCCACCTCCCACATACTTAACCATAGTATTCTGAAGTTGAAGTTGCGAGAGTCAAGTAATGCAAAATTTTTGTGTTAACCTGTCAAAAATGCTATGATACTACCTCAGCAATACTGCTAGAATGTAACAGGTAGCTTTTCAATGGAAAAAAAAAAAAAAAAAGCAGAATAGGAAGCTATGAAGCAATTATTGAACCAGGATATTGTAAATTAGACGAGAGCAGACAGTCTGAGCTGAGGGAATGTACAGAGGAATATGATATTTACAACCACTTGTGCTGGTAACATATCTTATTATCATATTATCTTGCAACTTATATTATCTTGCAACTTCCTCAAAAAAGCAGTTACTGGAAGGAAAAAATACTAAATTATTGAAACAAATAAGAATTGTTATAATTTCACCATTTTAAGGCTCTCATCTTCATGCTAAGAAGTCTCAACACTGAAGTTACATTATGCACTTACTCAAAACACCTAAGTATTTACTTAGAGAACTTCAGAACATTTTTTTATTGTTAAAGTTTTCAAAAATCTTAGATTAGGAACTAAATTAGTATCTCTCCTAACTTCTCTTTCCCCACAGAACTAAACAAAACTGCTCAGTTTTTTTGGTTTGGGCTAACTTCAAATTTACTTAAGATGTAACTTCCATTCCTGCACTGTTAAGGTTCATTTCCACAAATCAAAATTTGCAGAGTTCACAAAGCTCTGCTTACTGCCTTTGACATAATAGTGTTTATGTATTTAGGTTAAGTGACTTACTCGAACACCTCTCAACCCATGATTTTTATGATTAAATTCTGAATTTTACAAGACAGCCCAAACCTTGCATTTTTTTCTAAATAACAAAGCAGACACTAGTGTGGAACACATCAGAGTTTTCTGGGATAAAACCAGGATCATATGTTCACCTTGCACAAGAGTAAATCTAGCCAGGTGTTAAAACAGCCATTAGGTTGATCTAGTCTTGAGAGAGACAGAGGAAACATATGTTACTCCCAAACAGTGTAGAGAAAGGGCTCTCAAACAGTAGCATTCGCAGTGCTGGAGGTATGCAAACCCCGCTGAAGCGCAGGGGGCCTAACACAGCCCGGCACTACCACGGGCAGCAGCAGCACTTCATATCCCTACAGTTACTGATGGCATTACTCAGGCACCTCTGCTTCTAACGGTGGAGGCTTCGAAAAAGGTTAACAGCTTATGAACATGCTGACAAAGAATTCTTACAAGAAATTTTTTAGTGAAGCGACCAAAGGAGGCATTTCAAGGCCAACTAGGCACTTACAGAGTCTTTGCAAGATACTTCAATAACACTTTTAATCTACAGAAAAACTGCACCTTTAATAATTTGTATTACACTCCATAGGACTAATTAAATAACATGCATTTTATCAGCAGCAGAAGAAGAAAGAATAGTGGGGGGGGGGGGAAACAAACCAAAAACAGACCAACCACCACACATTCTTAATTTGTCAAGTAGTCCTACTCCATTGGAAAGAAAATAAAAATACAATGACGGTTTAACTCCATCCTTTAGAGCAGTTAAACAATAGATGAGTAATCCTTTTCATTGGGGGGGGGGGAGAGATAAAACAACTGTTGTTCATTGTAGATGAAATACATTAACGTCAAACGTTGTTCCAGAAGCTCTTGGCTTATACTGTGCTATATATGCACTGCCTCTACAGAACTGAGAAAATTGGAAGAAAGCTAGGAAGAACCAGATATTAATCATATGGTGCAGAAAATGTCTGCTGACATATACTACTTATTGCAAAGAGCAAAAAATTGTTTATAGGTACATCTGTGAAAAGTCTGGCATATAGATATTCCGAATCTCAGCAGTTTTTCATTCAATATTCATTCCTAAAGTCTTTTGATGTATGTATTTTATGGTGTTTCTGGACATTTTTATATCATCTGGTTGTAAAGACTGTTAGACTTAATAATAACAGTAAAAGTTATAGCATGTTTAAAACCTGACTGATGTTTCAGTATCTTTAACTGCATCATTTATCATAATAAGATGTTTATATTTCATCCTTCCAAGTTAACAGTGGTGAAGCATTAATTTATCTTTTTGTTCTGATCTTGACACTTGTTGGTAACATTTCATGAATAATATTTATTCATTCTGTAAAACCGTATTATTTTTAATACTCCTCTAAAATAGTACATATCTAAATTTAGCAGAAAGCTTTATCACTAGAAAGCAGTCTCCACAACACCCCAGTAGTGTTTTTCCTAACTTTGGATATCCCACTTCCTCTGCTTTAAAGTATAGTGTTGGTTCCTAAAATGTTGCTACAGTTGCTGTCAATGATACTGGACAGTAACTTCCTGGGTGACTCCAAGAACCGAAGGCCAATACAGAGCAGGCACTGCCTGCATCCAGGACGGCGACACGGGAAATCCACAACTTTTACAATAACAAGGGGCAGAGGGAAGAAAGCTAAGTTCATGTAACGTTTCCATCTTTATTCCAGATCTGTTCTCTCACCCAGTCTAACATACCTTATACCTACAAATATTCTGTGCACCCCTCTTCAAAGAAAATTCTGAAAATAGAGGTACTAAAGATGTCTCAAAATATACTAATGTATTTATATTCTTTAGGATCATGTGTATATTTGTTTCAGAAATTAAGGCACAATACAAGACTTAAAGGCATATCAAAATGCAGCCACTAACAGCTGATTCCACCAGTTACAAACTATTTAAATGGCATATCTTGATTGTCCTAATCAAAACAATTCTATCAATAAATCAAACTGTTGTGTTTCAAGTTAAAGGAAATTAAAGCTGTCTTAAATCAAAGTAAGAATTATGATTCATTACTGGTTTTACGGGTTTACATCAATTAATCTCAACAACCAGTAATCTGGTGCACAGTGTTATAAAGGACAGAGAATGAAGGAGCAAACATATAGTATATTAATGCATCATCACATCTGTATAAAAAACCCTCAAGTACATATTATAAAATAATTTTTCTTATTGTCATCCTGAACTCTTCTAGATTGAGTACATCTTTGTGTGAAATAAAGGCAGGTAAGAGCCTACAGAGAGGAGAAAATTTATCGAGCAGTCTGAATTCAAAGTTTTGTATTAGTTTTACTCTCATACATTTTTAAACTCACTACTTATGGTGTAATCTCTCTCTCTAACACAAAGTGACTGGGCAACAGATTGGAACCACAGCATTCTCACCTTACTACTGGGGAAGGAAGAAAGTGCACTTTCACATAAAATGTGTTTGCTCTATACCCTGGAAACTCTTTAGACAGTTCAATTTATTAATATTCCCAAAAGTTAAATCTGCTTCTCAAAAATGTTTTCTTGACATGTCCTGTTTACATTTGATTACCAGAAGTACTAGAATGCTATATTTTAAGCAATATTGAACATACCATGAAAACACAAGGGAACTAGAAACAATATGAATTTTGTAAGGTAAGATTAATAAAGCGATGGTATGAACTAGGCAGTTTTTCTCTAAAATGACAAACAGAATTAAACAATTGTACTTACACATGGGCTAGGTTTTACTGCATCACTTGGAAAGAAGCCAAGCTCTCCTGTTGTTAGATTTCTGCCCTAGAAAAAAAAAATATATATATTCCATTTTTGAGACATATTGGGTATTAATAGTAAATAATAATACATGCACAGGGGTTTAGGACAATAAGAGTATATTAAAGAGTCTTTAAAATAAAGACTCTGTTCTAATATATTGTCACTCAACAATTGTGTAGTTTATGTTGTTGTGGTAGGGGTTTTGCTTATTTATTTGTTTTTAATTCATGTAATTAAGTAATAATTATAGCTGATACAGCCGAGAGCTGCGTGAGATAAGATGCAAGAAGGGGGCACAGAGCTTGGATTGTGATTCCCAGTTCTGTCAACATCTGCCAGTGTCTGATATCTTCATTAACTGTAATTGTCTCCTTCCAAGTTACTTCCCCCTCAGTTGGCATCACTCTAGTGAGAGCTGTCACACTGTAACATGTCCCCAAAATGACACCACCACCACGCAGCAGCAGCACCTGAGAAATCACGCTAACTCCAATGGGAACTTATGGCTAATAATCCATCAGCCAATTCAGATACAAAGTTCTACAGTTAAGGGTTTCCATCAGTGATGTAAATCATTGGAAATCAGGCGAGCATGAGAATACTAACAGAATTAAACATTAACTCTCCATCTATGACATATCCACAACATGTAGATGCGCGCACACAACTGGGAGAGCAGCTGCAGAAATGCACCCAGCATGGCCTAAACTGAGCTTTTTACACAACACAGCTGCTGCCCCAAAGGTGCAGGACCACCATTTTGGCTTCTAAGAGCCAAAGCGACCTGATCATCACAGAGCCATGCCTCAGCAGCTCACAATTCAGCACCAAGCTCTCCTGACAAATGCCTCTTCAGCCAAACAGAACAGCAAAATAAAAACATCTTTCTAGCGCTACTAAACATTTGGCTGTGACCATGCTGACCACATTTTTCAGAGCAGAACAGAGCACATAGTTAACATTTCTAACAGATACATAAAATGAAGGTATCAAAATGTTTATTTTGGCAAACGAATGTTTTCATTAACAGATTTTTAAAAGCACATAAATGCCTAACCTCCATTAAATTTAATATACTGTTATATATATGTGTGTGCATTATATTATATACTATTAGCATTTGGCAATGAAAGCAATAATGAGTACTTTATAAGCACTGTAATCTTGAAAATTACATTTATTTTTTTTATTTTTGATGGCATACCTACAACGTAAAAAATGGGGAAAAAATGCTTCAGAAACAGACATGGAATATCTCTGGGGTTTTAGTTCATTTTGTTTCTGTAACACTAAATGTGCTATTGTACCCTAATATCACCACACAAAACAGAATTCGATTTCAAACAGGGTGGAGCTGTAGGTGAAAGCAAGAATTAACGAGGGTTTATAACAAAATTAAAACATTCTTTGATTGTGATACCCTAAGCACAATAAATGAGTACATCATTCTCCTAAGGAGATCATTATGGAATTTATCACACACAGATTGTGACCCCAGTAACTGTCATCTTTACCAAATATACAGAGAAATACAGACAAGGCAGAGGAGAGAGAAAAGCAGTTAAGCAGTATTTAAGCCATAATACACTGAATAGCAATGATATTGAAAAAAGAACTATGTGCAAACAAGTGACAATTTTATAGATCTGATATAGTTCAAGCAAAGCTTCCTTGCTCTCTTCCCCACTATCTGCTTGAATACAGGTAACTCTTCGCATCCATTTATCTACAGGGGAGATACAGACTAGATGTAAAAAATTTCTTCCTTACAACGAGGGTGGTGAAGCACTGGAATGGGTTGCCCAGAGAGGTGGTAGAAGCCCCATCCCTGGAAACATTCAAGGCCAGGCTGGACACGGCTCTGAGCAACCAGGTCTAGTTGAAGATGTTCCTGATCACTGCAGGGGGTTGGACTAGATGGCCTTGACAGGTCCCTTCCAACCCAAACTGGTCTGATTCTATGAAGCCCTCTGAATTACAGACCTAACTGATAAGCAGAGCTGTGACACAGTCTGCTAAGTGATACTTATTTACAGTAGTAATCTTATCTGAATAGCAAACAATATCACAGTCAACAGGACCAACCACTAAATATATATAT
>JMFS01027244.1:0-17009 GCA_000699545.1 Podiceps cristatus | reverse complement strand
GAGCGGCTGCGTGGTCCGGTTACTGTTCGGGTTAAACCACAACAGAAGTGGACTGACTTTTTTTATATTTGTCATCTACTTGATTAGCAGAGACCTCTGTGACATCCCTGAGACCATGAAGAGTGTTTTCAGGACAGTGGAAAGCCAGGCCCTCACAGGAGGTGCTTGGTTCCCCGTATAGGTTCTGCTGCTGTTGCTGTCATTGCTACTAGGACAATTGGACTGCAAAGAAAAAAGCTTCTCCTTGAAGAAATGGCTCCGACAGTGGCAAAGCGCACCCGTCTCCCGCGTATCCATGATGCGCTGCAACCGCTCTGCAAAGTTCTTGTAAAGAAAAGCCACCCTTACAGATTCCATCTAGGAAACATTCTTTCCTTCCCTTCCCCTGCCTTACTGCTACTACCAGGAGTCTATCAGGTTGAATTGCATACTTGGTAATACTCAGAGAATCCTGCAAATAGCTTATAAAAATAAGATGACTGACTGGAAATCTGCTGAATAATCCTATTGGTAGACAAAGAGAAAGCAGAGCTGAGGTTGCACTTTCATGGTGGCGTCAACTCTGCAGGACTGTCTGGTGTAAGAAGAATGAAAACATATGAGTTTTGGAGAACAGATGGGGATCTGAATGCACACAAGCAATTGATTTATGAACAGATTAATGCTGAGGAGGGTAGGTTTCTGCTTTTAATAGGCATAGCTAGTTATGTCTTGACATGCCTTAGTGTTTACCTAATGACTAGAAATTTTCAGCAGGTTTTCTTCTTTCAAGAGGCTTTTAGCATTATTTTGCAGGACTTGAGAATCAGTACTTACATGAATGGAAGCTTTTCAGCTGTCCCCATGGATTGCTATTACCTTTTGGAAGAGAAGGCATATAACATTGTTAATATGGGAGCATCCTCCACACATAAGTTAGTAACAAGCCTAAATGTTTACCGTCTGTACAGTTTCTGTGTCTATTGTAAATTATTACTTTTTCCAGGTAGAAAGTATGAGATCTCTAATGCCCTTTCTGGAATGCTTATCACTCTTGCTAGTATAGGCCTTTTTGATATCACGGTCGATTTTGCTGTAGTCTTACACAAGGAATTTTAACAATATTGCTTTCCTGACTCCACAAGCTTAAAATAATAATAATAATATAATAGTTATTGCTGTAAACTTAAAACTAAAAAAAAAAAGCACTACAATTTCTCTTCTTGAAGTTCTCTCCAGAATGATTCTTGGCTTCCACATGTTCTTATGTTATAAGACTGAGTTATTCGTCCAGCTCTAGTCTTGCTATTTTAAACTCTGAGACCATAGGGAGGACTTCAAGCAAGCACTGAGGATGTTTGTTCTGGGCTTAGGAGACAAACAGATCCCAGAAGTTTAACTCCTAAATAGATTAGGGAAAATGTAATACTGAGAAAAAGCTTATCTATTACTTACTGTACTAGTTGTAGAGAAGGCTCTGTGATAGGACTTAATTCTCAAAGAGACAGTCATGTTGTTATGAACAGACGTCATAACATGCACCAGAGTAGAGCAGCAAATATATTTTACAGACAAAAGAGGAAAGCGTTGAAAAACATTAAGGGAGATGAGAGCAGACAGTTTGCATTAAAAGTAGTTGGCCAGAAGCTACTATGAAAGAACTATGTCAAATTGTGAGCAGGACTATAGCTTTTACTGACTTAGTAATGTTAAAAACAAGTTGCAAAATAATTAAAGAACTTTCCCATATGCACATTGAAAAATCCTTCTTGGTGTTATTTAATGACAAGCAGGGTTGAGTCCTTGATATTTGTGTAGAGGAAAGTGCAAGCACAATGAGGGTGGAGAAGAGAGTTAATTAGAGCAATGAGTGTACTGATGAGGTGATAATGCCAGAAGTTCTTACATCATGGAAAAATGTGTCTTATTGTAAACTCCTTATGTGCCTGTACCCCCCTAAATTCATTGTGAAACTATAGCATGCATAAGTGGCAGGGACCCCAAGCAGAAGGTGGAATAACCGGACACCAGAAACTGCATTAAATTTGTGAACCTTTGCTTACTTTCTGCTTGTAGGGGAAACAGAGAATTAGAGGAGAAAAGTCCAAAGCTTTTATGCAATACATATGACTGGATTTACATTCTAATTTAGTAATTCAGTAAGTCTAGCAATTTAAAAACAAAACAAAGCACAAACATGACATTTAAAACCCGTTTTTACAAAAATTAAAAGACACATTAAATGACAAAAGTAATCTTGTAGGGTTTCTCAGCATGGGTTTACATGTAAACTTAGCAGCAAAGAAATCAACATAGGCAATATTTATTTCTTTCTAGCATTCTTCTTTGTGTAGTTCAAGACTGATTATTTTTGTTCAATATTCAACGTTTCTAATGTTAAAAAAAAAATTCCATTTGAGAAAACCTCTTTCATTGGTTTAAGAATATCCAGTGTCTCCATATACCTGAGCTGAATGTTTAACTTCTTACATTACAGTAAGATCTTTCCAGTTTTTGACAGTGTTGTAGAAGTTGAAACCATTGGTAAGAAGGAAATTTCACAGTAAGAGCTCTAAGTCCAATTCTTAACAAGAATTATAAAATGAGTGTTCTGCAGTGTATACTAATATCTGCAAACTTTCTATAGATATCCATAGATTTATATGATACTGTGTTTGCTGTATGTCTGTCCTGCTCACTTGCTCAGCTTTCTATGTGTGCGTGATGGCTGTAGAGGGGCACTCATTATTCTTTCAAGGTTGCTTATGAAATCCTTCTGCTCAGGTCCTAGACCATTTATTTTATGGAACGATGACATACAAGTACATCAAGTTGCATTATCAGCTGCACCTCTTATAAGAAGGTCTTTACAATACAGTGTTCAGACAGTTTGGTTTCAAGTTTAGATTTTGAAGCTCTGAATCACAAAATATTATGTCCCATATACCTTTCTAAATTCAATAAATGGGGAATTTATGGCTCCCTAAATGTTAGTTAAAGTCCAGAGACAAATCATCTGTTCTCCTATTTGAAAACTATAGTACCCTGACAATGTGGATGATAAAGATTAGAAGAATGGTGATGATAGTACTCACATATTAAACTTTTTATTCAACAGCTGGATAGCCTTGTAGGAGCTTGCCACATGCCACTGACTTCTCTTCTTTCCATTGTTCATTAAAATAATTTGCAACATATGAAAGTTTAGCTTGAGGACATAATAGTGATCTTTTTCATAAACTGCAGTCTTTCTTGGTATACTGAAGGTTTGAGCATGTAATCCTGACTTGGGCAAAATTCACATTTATGTCAAAAGAGGCTTTACATCTGCCCCATCAAGAAGCCTGGCTCCTCTGCTGCCAGAGGGGCATAGAAAGAACAGACTTATGTTGGGTGTCTTTGCCTTATCATTTGGCATTTCCAGACTCATAGACAGAATCCTAAATCCATCGTTAGACGCTGAAGAAGTAGCACTCAAAATGCTGAGTACTTAGTTCTTTTCCGTTACATGCAGTAGGAATTGTGAGGCATCATGTATTCATTTTAAAGTCAATTTAAATACTTAAATACAGAGTTTTGTTGCTCAGGGATAGGTTTGCTGTGGAGCTTGGCAGAGAGAAAGGATGCTTTGAGATTACTTTTCTTATCTCCATCCCTCTTATCTGCACATTGAGGCTGTATCCATCCAAACAGTCTTTTCCTACTTTTGAGAGACTGAGCCTCATAGTTTCCTCAGGTTTAATAACATCCATTAAAGGATCATCAAATGTTTTCAAAAGGATAAATAAATAAAACTCCTCATGGGTGATGAGAATGATGATAGTGTCAGTCTGTCAGATCCTCAAGTGACCAAGCTGGTCAGGTTGACAATGTGATCTGATTTAATTGGGGATGTCAGCATTCCTACCCATCGTCTCTTGCTCCGTTTGTGGCTGAGCATTGCCTTCCGCACTCACTTTTCTGGTCTGTAAGGGAAAAATAATGTTTTTACGCCATTTTAGTTGACATAACCAGCTCACTGTAGGACCATGCAAATGTGATGGCTCAGAGGAGGAGGCAGGGATTTGTGGCAAGGAGCAAGATCAGTTTGGGGTGAAGGGGAGCACTGAAAGGACTCACCAGGATTGCCTGGAGGGGTTGTGGAACCACAGCGCTCTCATCCCAGGGCAGAACTGGGAATGGAGAGGGGAACCCACTCTTCAAATCACCAGCTTGTTACTAGACATGAACTTACCCCCTTAAAAACAAAACAAGGCAAAAAACCTCACCTGTTGTTTGTTTGGACTAATTCTTTTTGTCTGTTTGTTTCTATTTATTGAAAAGAAAAAAGGGAGAGAGCTGTGATGTATTTGCGGGCAGTAGGTAAAAATACGATGCCCTGAATGTACATGCCGTTAAAGAAAACCAACCAAACAAAAACCCCAGAAGAATCCAAAACCTCTTAAGAACACTTACTCCTTTAAAATTAAATTTAAAAGAAAAAAAAAAAAAAAAGGCGAAAATCCCCAACCAAACCAACAGAAAACCCCAACCCTGAATTTGTGAGCTGCAGCTAGTAGGAATGGGTACATCAGCTTGGAAAGCAGTAGTATGGCAGAACTTCCCTGCCATTCAGCTGCTCTTTTCAAATGCTTCTGCTAGCGATTACAGCGTGGCCTGAAACAGCCAAATGCTTGGACAGTTTAGAGCTTGAGAGAGAATAAACAGCGTTATTTTTTACTTATAAGATTCCAAACCCCTACTATCACTTTTCCTCTTAAACCGTTATCTCCTTGAAGGCATTTTTGCTGTTTTGTATAATCCATGTCTCTGGATGCAGCTGGACTGAAAAATCATGCTAAACTAGCTAGTTTCCTTTCAAATAGTTACTTCAGTTGAAAATCTGTTGTGCCCATTTGTCAGTGTCGGTTTCCTCCTTGTCTTTCTTCAAACTGAAGTTGGTAAACTACCCTTGGACGTTTCAGAATTTAATTACTTTGAGGTATCTTTCTCTCCCAAGAATGTAGAAGAGCGATAAGGAAATAAAAAATAATCAGAAAGCAAAACCTACTCCAAATAAAGCTCCTAGGCACAGTGGAGGAATAGCCTCTCTTAGTAAGCTGATGATGTTGGGCAGTTTGGGAATGAGGTGCTGATGTTGGCACAGGGCTGTAACGTGACTGTCCCAAATCTCACTGTTAAACTAAGTAATGTTTTCTGTACCATGAATGGCACTTCTTGTCACGTGAGTTGTATACCATGGAGCTGCATGAATTTGGAGATTCTCAAATACTGTTTTTTGAAAGTGTTAAAGAAAAATTAATGAGGAAAGTCACTGTATGCAGATAACACACTTATTTTCAAACTAGGTATGTAATTTCCACCCACTCTCCTGCACTTTTGGGATTGATTCCCATCTGCTCCCCACACTGCAACGTTTAAACAGCGTCTCTCAGGCTGTTCAAATTGTATTTTCATACACTAAGTGTAGGGTAAGGTGCTGTCTTTTGTTTGAATTTACACCATGCCTCAGTATTTTATGTTGAATGGCTAGCACAGAGGCTGGACAGACACCTAGGAAAATAGTTTTATGTTTAAAAAAACTGTTGCAGCTGGTCCTTGGCAAGCTCCTCTGTCATTTTTATTGGCAGAATTTGAAGCTACGTGGGTCTTTGTCCTGTACCTAGGATGCTGAGTGGAGCTCTGGCTGCCACTAAACCTCAGTTCAGACCTACTACTTTTATTTCAAGGACCTGCCTGGCAAACTTCTGTCTGATGATGAACTCAGTCCAGTGCGATGCTTGGGAGAAACACTGGCTTGGTCACAGCAGCATGCGTGTTTCTCTCTTTAAATCTGTATCTTGGCTTTCGGTATCATAACATCTCAAATGGAAAGCAAATACTAACTTGGCTTAAGTGAGTGTCCTGATGCCAAAACCCATCATCCAAAAAAAAGAAAAAAAAAAAAAAAAGAAGAAAAATTCAAACCCAGAATGCCACATTACTTAGTTTATGACTAAACTAAATCTGAATAATTTGCCTATATTTCAAAATTGGGCCTGCCTCTTGGGCATCTCAGTTGGAAGCCTGGAACTATTGCAGTAAAAACCAGTACTCACATGAGACTTGGAAAGAGCACTTCAGTAAGGCATCACTGTATCAGATGCGCAGAGCTACCATTGAGAAGAGTAAGAACAATAGGCTTTTTTATTTATGTTTATGCCTATTCATGTAGGAAAAACTCATCAAGTATAGTTTATCCAACTGAGATACTTAAGTTTAAAGCTTAAACGTTGTACTGTTTTCTTTGATACTCATTTCGGCAAGTAGTCATTCATCCAATTTCATGTCATTTTAATTGTCTCATTTTACACTGGCATTATTAGCAATGCCACATAATGTGATTTGGGGTAATGTTGTTAAAGGAAGAAAATGGGGAAGACCTACTTATGTTATAAAACTAGTAAGCTTGTTCCAAGCAGTGTTATAACCACAGGACAACCTTGTGCTTTATATCTCATTCAGTCTCCTTCAGAGTGCCTCTCCCTGCGGCTTTCCCTGAGTGACAGGCATAGCATCTCTGACTGGACAGTGACCAACCACTCATGTTTGCTCTTTGGGCCAAAGAGAAATCCCACCCGTGCTTGGCATTATGTAAACTTTTATCTTGAACAGAAGACTAACAAGATGACTGAATCTATTCTGAAACAGCGTCTCCAAAGCAAAATGCTTGTTTAACCCTATTCCTAAACATACAAGGCAGAGTTAAGGCTGCAAACAGTGAAGAGGCATTTATTCATGCACCAGTTCTAACTGTAATCTCAGTCTTTCTCTATAATGATTTGTGTGTTCCATTTTCTCCAACTAATTTCCAGTTGTGGTTTGTCTGGATTCCTTAATCTATGTGTCTCCTTTCTTGCCTGATGGTACTTGCTGACTCTGAGCAGTCTCTAGTTTCCCACTTGTCTGTCTGCCAGTTTTTAGACTAGAAGATCTGAAGCATTTTCAGTAGGGTTCCCAATCCAGGGTTTAGCCTTGAAAAGGATAAATCATTCTCTACCTGATTGGAGATTGATAAGGGGCATTTTCCAATAAGCATCCCCTTTATTTTTAATCTGGAAGTCTCTGCCTGTGGTTTTTACTCCGTGCTTGTTCTCTTTTTTTTTTTTTTTTTTTTTCACCTCTTTTGTCACAGGCAAACACTTGGGCCTACATGCTCTATTCATAAAAGAAGCTGTCTGAAAATTGTGGAGTTCAGCTTAAACTCTAATGTGATGGTCACTGGACCTTCACGGTAGGGAGGAGACTATTGGAAGCCAGAGAGAAATATTTGAAAGACATGATAGAAACGTTCCGAACTAGATGAAGACTACAACCTCATAACTGTTGACAATAGATGAGAATTTTGATGATGTGAAGTGAATGCTGTCCATTCTTATTGAGCTGTTGTAGTCAAAGTAAGGGAATCTGGGATTATTTTACAAAATCTCAGCAGACTTTAACATTTCTTTAATGAAGCATTTTGAATTTTTCTTCTACACTAGTTTGATTTTGAATAGACTTTGTTTTATACTAACAGGGAAAACATTTTGGATTAAATTAAACTTTCACTTGACAGTGAATTGTTTAGAAGAACGAACAAGAAAATTTTCTGTATTTGCTTTGGCAGACAAACTGAAATATCCATTGTTTTTTACAGCTCTGTCTGAGACCTTGTCCTGCTGGCCATTGAAGTGTTCTGCTGGCAAGTAGAAATGGTTTGATCAGGACAGGGAGAGCAGAAAGGAGTTCATTGATAGACAATGATAGACTTAGATAGATGTAGGCTTTCAGGTAGAAATTGGTGTGCACAACTGTGGGTAGATTGGCTCATAAATGTTAGCTCTGAAACTGTTGAGGAGCTGAATATGTAATTCTGTTTGGACTTCTAAATGCTAACTCCTACTTCTCTGTGAGTCTTTTTAGGCACCTATTCCCTCTATTTTCTGAGCTGGAATTTTCCAACATCACAATCTTCATCATGTTTTGATCTTCAAAAGATACCTCAGACCCAAATTCTTTCCTTTTTTATTAGGTGGGTTCTTTGAAAGGTGAGACATTGTTTTCATTGTTTCTTGTTAAAAATTCAAAGCTCTGACTTTGGCATCTGTGTCACACCAGTGAAATCCCTGCTGCAGGCAGAATGGTGCTTCTGCCTGGCAGGTCCATAGCTAGTTCAATGAGACAGTAAACCTATTTATAAAACAGAAAGAGGACAAGGCACAGCAAAGGCTCAAACAGGAACAACACAGTCAGTGATGTGATTCCTGGATTGGTGCCATGTAAGTGGAAGAAGATGGCTAGCACCTCAGTGCAATCAATGCAGTGCCAAGGTACTCGAGCACCAGAAAGTGAATACCTGAAGCCTCTGCTACTCCATTGAAATAGCTCCCCTCCCCTCTCCCCCCACCAAAGTAATGTACCTGGATTTTTACTACACATCAGCAAAAGATATGTATGGCAAGTAGAAATGGATGTGCATGGAAGTGCACGGATGAGCAAAGAGCTCCTAACTAAACTCAGTAGACATAAAAAACGAATTCTGCAAAAGGTGAAAGAAAGTGCAGGTGACCCAGGAAGAGTGTAGTGTAGCTGTCTGATCTTGCAGGGGAAGGCTTAGGAAAGCCAAGACTGACCTTGAGTTGAATCTGGGAAGGGATGTGAAGAGCAAGAAAGGATTCTACAAGTACTTCAGCAGCAAAAGGGAAACTGGGGCAAATGTGGGCCCGCTGCTGAATGAGCCAGGGGAACTGGTGACAAATGATGTGAAAAGGGCTGAGGTACTCAGTGCTGCCTTTACCTCAAATTTTGCCAGTAAGACCACCCTCCAGGAATCCCTGGCCTCTGAGTCCCGTGGGAAAGTCTTCTCTCTTCTTTGGGTGCCATCTTTTCTTACTGTCCTTGTGGGGCAACATCCAAGTTATCTCACCCTCAGACGTTTTCCCTCCCCCGGTTGCTAACATCAGCCTGCTCCAGACAGATCTGAATGTCAGCGGTGGATGCATATTACATTTCTCTAACTTCTCCTAGCTGGAGTGGCAAACTAAAAATGGCCAGTGCAGATAGCAAGAGTATGTTTATTGCACAGGCGCCGGCATGGATGCGGAGCGTAGCCAGGCAACAAGAAAACAGGACGTTAATTTATCAGACAGGATGCAGAATGAACTCTAGATGTTCTTCCCTCTACTTTGAATCAGGGAAAGCAATTTCAGAAAGGAAATGTACAAAATTTTGCACAAGGGAAATTTCTGTAGCAAGAACAAATCAGAAATGGTGGTTACATACGTAGAAAGACAAATTCAGATTCAGGTACAATGATTATGAGCCAGAGCTCACAACCTGCCTAGAACAGAACAGATTGTAAGTCACTAGAAAAGTGTTTCCAGTGTAAGATAAACAACATATGAGGAAAGAGGAGGCAGTGTGTGCTGCTTGAACCTGGATGTTATAATAAAAATGGAATGCATTTTGGGTGTAGTCAAGACTTAAGACAGGATTTAGATTCTTGATTTTATTCTCTTAATTAAAAAAAAAAATACTTGGTTCCTATTTGATAAGCATTTAATATTATTTCCCTTTCTGTGAAGAATAACTTTAGAGATTTTAATTATAAATGATGATCGACTTGCTTTCATGTTTGCTGAAAGTCTTTTTAAACAGCATCAAAATATATCATTTTAATGAAAGTTTATTCTCATTTGAAGTAAATTATGCTAAGACTGATAATGGGTGATGTAACTCTATTTGGATTTATATTAGAAGGTTATATCAATGCCCATACTGTGTCAGATCATACCTGGTATACTGTCTTGTCTTCAGCCCACAACAGGTGCTTAGAAAAAGCCTAAACATGTAATGATATTTCCTCAGAAAATTTTCCCAGCTCCCAGGTGCTTCCTGATATGAAGGTTGTAGCTTAGATAGGTTTTCATCCAGTCAGCTTTTCAGCTGCCACAGAGGACATGCAAAGTAGGGTAACCACAGGAACAGAACCACACTGCTCAGTGGCAGAGATTTTAATAATAATTAAACAATTATCTGTATTTGATTTGGTTTTGTAGCACAAAATAGAATCATGTAATGAGAGCAGAGCAGATTTAATCAAGAGCTCACTTACCTGAGTGATATTTTTGTGTCGGCTTTACCCTGTGACATTAAGCTTGCGTCCACTTTTGTATCTTCATTATCCTGTGGAAAAGAGTTCTACAGCTCATCATGTGAATGAAGAACTTTTTTTTTTTTTTTTATATATATCATTAAATATTCTTTGCTATTCAAAGACCAGTGAATAGACTTTTAATTCACTGTTAAAAAATCAATGAACAATGTTCCCTGTGCACCTTTCTCATGATTGTATGACTGTGTATTATCCCTCTCCTCAGATGTCTTTTTTTCTAGACTGAGGAATCAGTCTATTTAATCCTAACCTGTAGAGAAAACACAAAAAGCTGGAAGTCCTTTGTCCCATTTCTATGCATCTTTCCTACTTCTACTTTCAAATTTGAACTTGGGAGTTGGATCAGAAATGCATAAACTATTCAAAACAAGGGGGTAAATGGATTTGTTCCATGGTACAATGATGTTTTCTAGTGTTCCATACTTCTCATAATTTATTCTTAATTCCTTTTTTTGTTATTGTAACTTAAGGTCTCATTCTTGAATGTTCAGTTCGGAGCCCATCACTGAAAAGATGAAATTAAGTAATTTCATTATTTAAGGTTCTTTTTCCCTGGTGTGCAACACTGCATTTATTAAAACTGCCAATTAAATTCAATATAGATAACTGGCCATTCAGATTTGTAAGAATTTCCTAGAACTGTATATAGTCAGCTCTCTGCTAACCAGAATGACTTGGTATCTTTACCAAGTATTAGCACTTCACTGTTCATTCTCTTTTCTGCATCACCTAAGGGTATGTTCAGCATTTATGAGCTCTGCCATAGAGTTTTCTGGGTCTCAACTGCTGACCTTTTCCCCTCTGAAAATTGACCATATACCTACCCCATCCCTCTTCGTTATCCATAGAATAGTCTTCCCTCTTATGCTCTGATTGCATAGTTTCTTGAAGACGTTCTTAAAGGTCCTTTGGTAAGAGAGCTTGTTCACCTCCTGTTGAAATCCAAATGGAATGTATCATCTAGATATCCTTTATTCAGACTTTGTTCATACCCATATCTATTTTTCTAGACAGTGTTGTTATAGGAGGTTATTCCCTTCTAGATGCAGGACTTGGCCTTTGTTGAACTTTATGAAGCTTCTCTCAGCTTATTTCTCCAGTCTGCCTCTGAAAAAAGAGCCCCGCTCTCCAGCATATTGATCTCTCATTTTCTCTAATTTTTCTATAATTTACAAACCTTCTGAGAGTGCACTCTGTCCCATTGTCTAGGTTGTTAATAAAGACATTAAACAGTATTGGCCCGACTACCTTCAGTCTTCAACTGATTGATACCTGGTTACCTGATTGATTTTGTACTAACTGAATGCAACCCTTTAAGACTGATGATTCAAACAGTTTTTCACTTGTGTTATCATCTGTTAATCCAGTCAATATCTCAATAGCTGGACTGTAAATATATTACAAGAGACAGTGGCAAAGATATTGCTAAAGGTAAGGTAAGTGCACTGCTCTCATCAAAGAAGGCAATCAAGTTGGTAAAGTGTGATTTGCCCTCGGCAGATCTGTGCTGGCTGTTCCCAGTTGCCACCTTGTCTTCCATGTGCCTGGACATGGCTTCTAAGATGACTTGGTCCATAACCTGCTTGGAGACTGAGGCTGACAGACTTGTAGCTCTCCAGGTATTCCTTAGCCTTCTTGAAGACTAGAAGATAAGTATAATTTTTCTAATTGTTAGTAAATTTCCCTGATTGCCATGATCTTGAAAAGTTGATAGAGAATGGCCTTGCAATGGCTTTGGCCAACTCCTTCAGTACGCTTAGATGCTTCCAATCTGGTCCCATGGACTTGTATACATTCAGTTAGTTTAGATGCCCCCTAACTCTGGTCTTCCTCTGCATTTAGTAATGCTTCACTTCCACAGACTCCGCTAGTAGGCTCAGGGACATGGCAGACCTGTGGTCAGGTCTAATCAGTGAAGACTAAGGCAAAGAAGGCCCTGAGTACCTCAGGGGGTTTTTTTGTGTCATTTGTCATTAGCTCCCCTACCCACTGAGCCGCAAGCTGGTGTACTTACAGATGTCTTTCTGATGCTATTCTCTTTCCATCCTGGTTTCAGCTCTGTCTGAACTTTGTCTTTCCTAGCTCTGTTCCTGCATATTCAGTCAATGTCTCTAGATTTTTCCATGGAGAGCTCATACCTTCTTCCACTCTCTGTATATTTCTTTTTTGTTTTGTCTCCATTGGGAGTTCCTTGTTCATGTGTGCTGGCTTTTGGCTATGTCTGCTCAGATATCTACATGTTGGAATGGACCATTCTTATGATGTGAGAAGTTGTTCCTGAGGATCAACCACCTATCCTGAGGCTTTGTACCTTTTAAGGGCAATCTTCCATAGGATCATGCCAAGAAGATCCCTAAACAAGCTGATATCTGAAGCCCACTGAAGTTCTACTATTTGTTTTGCTCACTGTTCTCAAAATTGTCAACCCCTCTTTGATCACTGCAGCCAGGGCAGACCTCACCTTTCACATGCCTATTTCATAATAACAAATCCAGAGATCATCTTCCTTGGTTGGGCTGTCACTTACCTTTATCAAGGAATTGTCATCAATGTATTTAAGAAATCTCCTGGACTGCTTATACTCAGCAGTCAGGGTTGTTGAATTCACATACTAGGGCTTGCATCTTTCGTCACTGTATTTGTTAGTTATTATATAGTTTTTGATAATTTGCTTGGTAGACATCAGTGCTGCCAGTTTCATGGGTCTTCATGGAGCCCATTTTAGAAATAGATGTTACATTTGCTGTTACATTTTGCATACCTCTGGTATGCAAAAAAGTTGTAAACTAAAGATCTTACACTGATTAATAGTTCATCACTTTCATCTCTGAATTCCTTTAATATTCTTGCATAAGTAACCATCCTGAAAATCTGTTGCTTTTCATTTTATCTGTATTCTATAACCTCTTTTCACAGCACTGTGGTTTGAGACAGTTTTTGATTAGCAGCCCTGCCCATTTTGGGATGAGAACTTCCTTGAGCTCTTCTATGATAAACTTGGGCAGAGGGGGAAATATATTTTTTCTGGTGTGACTTTATCTTCTTAATCACTTATTTGATCATTTATTGCTTCTGTGAACTGTCAAACTTGCTGCTTTTAATGTGTTTGAAGAAGGATTTATTAGTAATATTTATGGTTTTTGCAAATTGTTTTTCAAGCTCTGTACATTGTTAGGTTTTTAGATTTAACCTGCCAGTTTTGCTCTATTGTTTTCTTCATTTTGACACTGCTTTGGTTTTCTGAAAGATGCTTTCTTCCTTTTATTAACTACTTCTACCCTGCTGTTAATCTATGCCAAGTTTACTCTTGCCCTTCCCCTTGTGTCTTTTTTTTTTTTTTTTTTTTTTTGATAGCTGTTCTTCATTTGTCCTGTGTCTCCAGCTAGGTATCCTTGAATTCTGACTGCAAAACTTTGTCAGGTGCCTCAGTTGGCTTCTTGTTATCAAGCTTCTTCATATTGAAGTTCCCTATTATGAAGCAGAACGTGCTGTAGTGGATTTGAGTATTCAGTTGCTCCTGCAGTTAACTTGAATCTAAGTACATTGTGGTTGCTATTACAGTGCTACTCCCACATGCTACTCAGGACAAAGTCAAGAATTGCTTCTTCACTCTTCGGCCTCATGTTGAATTGTTTCATGAAAACCTTGATTTGTGTCTAAAAATTTACTCTTGCTGCTGGGCTTCAGTGTAATGCATACCCAGATGCTCTGAGTGTAGGTGAAGCACTTTCCGACCTCCTAGCATTCCTCAGAATATACCTTTGGGGCGACTACCAGTTGCTCTGGAGAAGATGCTCATCTACGTAACCCAATGGCTTCTCTTCCGAACTGGCCACTGGAGAGCGATTTTCCTTTTTCTCTTTCCTTTTCTATCCTTGTTTTGTTTCTATGAGTAACATTGAAGATGATGTATGGCATGAGGTATGGATCCCACTAAACTTTTCTCAGCTTTCTTTGTGCAATACCTGATGATCAAATCATGACCATACCTCGCTTCTTTTTTTGTTGACTTCTCTGCTCCCATACATTAGCACAGGGAGAGAGAACCCAACACTGGATCATTTACCTCTCTTTCTCCTCAGTCACCTGCTACCACATCACTGGGACTTCTCTCTTGGGCATAGTGCTGTCCTGCAGTGTCCCTGAAGGTCATTTCAAGAGATGCCTATATCTCTTTATCTAGTTCTTCAACAGTTCAGTGCTTTCACTGTCACCTTGTAGGGGACATTTGGGGATTGTCCCCAGCTGCAGCATGTAAAAGATGCTAACCCTATTTGCTCAGTGGGACACATAATCACATGTGATGATGAGATATTCTGTCCTTTCAGAGATACAGCATATTTACTATGTGTGACTGCCAGTAATATTAGCTTGTGCCCTCTCTTCATCCAGTCCTGCTTCCATTTGTGGTGTTTAGGTTGAGGAGCATGCATGAAACGTGTAACGTGGGAAGTGAAATTAAAATTGTGTTGACTCGTTGTGCTAAGATACAAAAGCATTTCCCTCTGTACTCCCTGTGCAGCACAGTACATCTGCCTCTTGTGTGCAGAAAGTAGCCAACCCATTCAATTTTTTGGCTCGTTCTGTTGTTTTAATTTATACAAGTGCATGTTTCCATTTGGAAGTGAATCCGAACAGATTAGCATTTGTGGTGAACTTGCCTCCTAAAACAGATGAAACTTTGATAAGAGATTTTATTGTGGTGGGGACAGTGGGAGGGATTTGAAAACATGCATTTTAAGTATGTTCAGACTGTTACCAAGTCAGAATTGTTATCTATGCTCTGCCTTGCATCACATCTGCATTATCCCCCCAGGATTCTTGAGATACCAATCTCTCCTCATTAAAACAAGAACAACAGCCAAGTGATTGAGATTCCTCCTTGGCTTATCACTTTTGGAAAGCTAGCATTCTTTTGACAGTAAGACAGGACAAGCTACATCTATACTAGAAAGAATAATGCATATTAGAAAATAACTTTGAGGTAGCGCAACATCAAACTTGATTTTGTATGTAATTTAGATTGTGATTAAAACTTCTACTGCACATGCATTTCTTTATCTGTTTATTGAGACAAGTTTATATGTATTGATGCTATGACTGCGGTATACTGGAAGTTGCTCTTATGAGCATTAGGAGACATTGGGTGGATTACTGGATTGGTTAGTTAAAATATGCTAACTGAGTTAACACATTTAGTGAGTTAGTTCCACTATAAAGGAGCTCATGGATATGTTTGTGGAAGGAAGGAATTCAATTGATGAGCACAAAAATAATTCCTAACTGCCATTAATCCAGTGCAGCAGTTTGTTGGCAGTGGATTTGGGACTGTGGAGTAAGAGAAAATGAAAACTAGCAAAGACTAAAGCCTTATGCCTTCCTCTTCCTATTTTTGCTTACTGATATGATAGCTATTATGTTACATTACTTTTAGTTTGGATGCTTTCATTCTGTTAATATAGCTGTTACCCTGCTCTAGCAGTTAGTTCCAACTGTAAGGGGGGCAGTCAGTGCTCTAAAATGAAGTATATACACATCTCATTTTGGGGTACCCCTTTTTTCTTGTATACTTAGTTGCTTTAATACAGCTATTACTGGTGTTACTGTTATTGTTGTTAGTATTAGCAGTAGCAGTTTATCTTTTAGGGAATGCATGATGTTCTTGCCAAGGGCATTTTTTTTTTTTTTTTTTGATGCAGAGGAATTTCTTTTGAACAATTGAGTTTTCTTGCCTGAGGACATGAACCATCTCTGTAAAGTTATTGACATGTTATTTAATTGTCCCAGAAAGATGAGCAAAAAAATGCAAAATCCAGTTCATGTGTATTTATAATCTTAATTCTATTCTGAAGTTTTGCTACCCTAATAACTTTGTATAAATCATAGTTTTTTCCCGGTCAACTACAGAATAGAACTTCTCAGAAAGCTGCCTGCTATGTTATCTTATTTTCACCCCATTTGCTTTGTGATTAGGTGTGTGGAAGAAGAAAGAGACAGGAAAGAGTTTTACAAATAGAACAATTGAAAAATTTTATTTTCCTTTACTCTCATTCTTACAAATGACTTCTTTTGCTCATATTTTCCTCTCTAAAAGAGGAAAATTTCTGTTGAGATGGTGGAGGTTTCAGAAAGATGTGAAGTACCAAGAAGAGCATGTTATTTTACTAAAGGTCCGGTTAGTCCTACTGATTAGCCATAAAAATACAATATATGTTAATGGATCTTCATCATTTTCAGTGTAATCCAGTCTATCATGTAAGAATAGGAACATGCATATGTCTTTGGAATAGATTAAAAAACGAAGAAGGTACGAAGGTATGCCTCAGAATCAATACTTTTAAGAGCTAAAGTGGCTTTGAGAAGAATTTTTTTTTTTTCTCTTGAACTGATTTCTGGAAAATGGAGAACATCATGAATGAAGATATTCATAGAATCACAGAATGTTTTGGTTTGGACCCCTAGAGCCCATCTAGTCCAACCCCCTGCCCTGAGCAGGGACACCATTACCCAGATCAGGTTGCTCAGAGCCCCGTCCAGCCTGGCCTGGAATGTTTCCAGGGTTGGGGCTTCTACCGCTTCTCTGGGCAACCTGTTCCAGTATTTCACCACCCTCATTGTAAAGAATTTCTTCCTTATATCCAGCCTATACCTACCCTGTTTTAATTTAAATCCATTACCCCTTGTAATTCACGTTGGATTTTAGGTGATTTGAAGAGGGCAGCATGCAAACTGTTACCAAAAAAAGAGCAGAATTGAAGCAAAAATTTGACAAACACAAATATAACAATTTAATAATAAAATTATATCTTTCCCCAAATAATAATGTATATTATTA
>KL261408.1:0-10596 GCA_000699545.1 Podiceps cristatus | reverse complement strand
GGAGGGGGGTTGATGGAAACCACTCGTGTGTCTTGGGGCTCCGTGCTAAGTGCTGTGAGGAGGAAGACTGGATAGATGTTTTTGGGGGTTTCTCTCTGTAAATGTGTGTGGGGAATATATTTAGTGTTGCAACGTAGGTGTGGTAGTCATATTGAACCTATTAGCTTATTAAACATTAGAAAAACAAGTACATATTGAAATTATTCTGGTCTCTTAAATTGCTAATGAATGCAATTATACTTTGAAGGAGTTATGAGTGTCTTCTCACCACCACTGCAACACACCTTTGCTCGGCGAAAAATAACTCCTTCATTTTGTGCATGCCTTTATTTCCTACACCTGGGCTCAAACTTCTTTTAGTTGGGGACTTTATAAAGACATTTCTCTCACGGTTGCTTTTGTTTTCCTGATGCAGGCAGTGCAGCCTGAGGAGCTCAGCTCGCCCAGTCGATGTCAAAGGCAGACGAACCAAGGTGCAGCAGATGAAGGAGGGGCAGCGAGGCCGGCTGATGGAGGCAGCCGTGTCGCTCTGAGCTACCCCAGCCTCCGACTCCATGCGTGCAGCATCGAGAGCATGACGACGTTTCCGAATGGCTGTGAAAGCGGCACCGTTACGTGTATAGTTATGGATAATAAAGAGCCCCAAAACCAGACTACCTGTGTCAGTCATAATGGGGGATACAGCACCAGCAGCAGTCACGAGGAGGAAATTCAAGAGGATAAACTCAGCCCTTCCAAAATCATGCGCTTTTTCACCACCCCTCGGAAACGGGCTAATTCCAACTCTGACAGGCCTCGTTCTCTGGTTTTGATGGGCAACTCATCCACGTGGAATGCTTTGTCTTCCATCAGAAAAATGGGATCTTTCAAGAAGTTGAAATCTTCAGTTCTTCAAGGAATTCAAACAAGGGAATGCTCAGACATCTTAAATGAGAACGATGTAGGCAATCATGGTTCAAACGGGGCAGTGCTGAGAGTTCAGACTAACAGGTACTCCTACTCAGGGCCTTTACATGATTTTCAGAACGCAGTGGATGTTTTAGCTTCTGACTGCTCTGATGCGGAGGAGAGCGATGAGTCTTTCCTGAGGAACACCCATCGCTCACGCAGCATCAGGCGGGCTTATGGTGCTGGCCGCATAAACTTGCTAGACACGGATAGAGTTCAGAGTCATCACAACTGTACTAGGCCAACATCACCTGTCATTGCAGAGCCACAGATCTGTGAAATTTTGGTGAAAGACTCTGAAAACAACAGGATCATTTATCGGAGAAGCAAAAGTTCGGATAATTTGAACTTCCTGAAAAAAAGCTCATTCAAACGGAAGTCCACCTCCAACCTCACCGACCTCAAGGTTGCAAACGAAAAACAGATGCCAACAAGGACTGTGAGTGTTACTTCTGCTGACTCTGACAAAAGCGGTGGGAACCCCGAGCGGAGATCCAAGCGATGGAAGAGCCCTATCAGGGCAAAGGATTTTGACCGAGTTTTGAAACTTGTCAGTAACGTTACAGATGTTGCATGGAAGAAGGATGGCCCTAAGAGCGCCGCTCCTTCTCCCAGTGAGCAGTCCCAGAGAACAAGGTCAAACAGCAGACTGCACGATGACTACTCCCGCAGGGTTTCCAGCAGCACGGATCATGACAGAAAGAGATGCACCTCCCCAGTATCTAGTCCAGACTCTTCCTTGCCAGGAACACCAGGTCTGCAAAGCCCCACAGTTCCTCAGGATAAAGAGGCTAAAATGAATGTAGCTGTTGCTGAAGACAAAAGCCTCAGGACATCGTCAGGTATCCCAGACTCTGGTAGCTTATCCCCCACGGTGAATGACATTAGTCCGTTTTCCAGTGAAGTGTTTTATTCAGACTCGGATGAACCAAAAGCCACCCAGCAGTTTACACATGAAGCTGAAAACCCTCATGTGCCGGTCAGGCCAACTACTCCAAAGCCTCAAAGTCCCACTGCAGAGAAGGTCAAGTGCAATATGAATTTCCAGTGCCCAAACCATCACAGCACGTTGTCACTGAGCTCGTCGGAGAGCGAGGAGAGAGTCGAGGTGCCGGGGCTGAAGCTCAGCAGGTTTTCCAGGACTCGGTGCAAACTGTGTACTATGATGATGGAAATGAAGACAGTGGCATAAGCAGCCACTCTCAGCTGAGCCTCAATTTAGCCTCTGGTGCTGAAGAGAAAAAGGAAGAGGTAAGAAAGGAAACAAAATCTTTTAGAAGCTGTGTATGTATCAATCAGGTTTTGTCTTTATTAATGAAAAACAACACAAACAGTGCAAAATACTACTGGCTATTGCAGCTTATTGTTGCTAAAATATGCTGACAGCAATTATTTCCTTTAATATATTCTCTCTGGATGCTAACATCAAATTATTTTTTCTTTGTGAATTAATGTCAAAGAAAGTTTTGGCAGCGAAGCTATTCATGTACGTTTTCAAGGGCAGCTTATTGCACCCTGCAGATACAGCACCTTGTCATGTGGTCTGTCAGATTTTACCAGCCTAAGCAGGGTCTGGCTGTGTTTCTTTCCAAGCTGAAAGGTCTCTGAAGAGTCTGTATATTTTAAAGTAGTGTTGATTCAGTGTAAAACACTTGGCCAGTAGAAGCCTTACAGAATGTGGCAGTACTTGTAGAGCAGTGTGGCGTGAAAGATAAAACTGAACGCTTAAACCTCTATACTGTGTCTGATGTGTAACGATGGCGTGCTGAGGATAAACTATTTGGGTATTTATTTGCCTGCAAATTCCAAACAGCAGTATTTCACATGCTGGGCTGAGTGTGTTGCTGCTAATGTTTAGGTGAAGACACTGGTGTTTCACTGCACCTAATACATGTTTTCATACTCTCAGTAGATGGGCAGTTAGATGTATTGCGGCACCTCTGTGGTAAGTTCATGTAACAACCTCGTGCCCGTACCCTAAAGTGCTGTGTGAGTTGGCATGGAGCAGTTGCAATGATTTGGCAGAGTTGGTGAAGGGCTGTCATACGTATCCTGCACCCCGTTGAGGCGGTGTGGCTCACCTCAGCCCCAGCAACGTACAGTAATGTGGTTTTGAGCTACTCGGGGCGAGGCAGCAGCGAAAAGTTTGCTCCTCACTGGGAACTGTACATTGGGGCAGAAATCCCTCTGGATCTGTATGAATATGGAAACCATTTACAATATAAAGCTGACATATCTTTTAAGCCACCTCAGTTTGACTGAAAGTATCTTATACTTAGGTATGAGATAGTCAAAGGCAAATGCTACACAAACTTTGGCCTTTCATGCTGTGAAGTCTTATGTCTGTGAAACTGTTTTAAGAGCCTGGCATGGTTTTTGGATACTAACTGTAAATGGCTACAGAGCTTATCAATATTGTCCTTCTGCTGGAGAAGAGTGAGTTTGTTTACTGTGCTTGCAGCTATGGTAAGACTGGAAAAATAAACCCAATGTGTATAAATGTTGGGGCTCTGAGGTTATTCCTCTTTTGGAGTCGCAGAGTTGCCGCAGCCACCTGTCTTTTCCAAAATCTCACTTAAGAGCATATGCAAGGAGAGGCTTTCACGCTGCCAGAAGAGGCAAGTTGTGGACGCATGTCAGTTGTATTTCTCAGGAATAAAATGGAGGTAGAATTAATATTGCTCATCTACCATCTAGTGGTGATCTGCCATCATGACCAGGAGAAGCTCAGCTTGTCCCTCCCCTCGGCACCTGACAAACCAGCACAGGTTTTAAATGGATGTGTACATTGGGTGGATGAAAGTTACTGCAGTTTTTTAGTTTTAACACCACATTCTGTTATTATCCAGCACGCAATTTGAACTTTCTATTCTAACATATCCTAGGTTAATTGTGAGTGCCTCTTAGTGCTCGCTTCAGTTGTCTAAAACACAGGGTGTGTGCTGACAGCAGCTCTGGGCCTGTGCCGTGGGCCAGTGGCCAGTGTGGGATGGAGCCCTGCAGGAGGGGAAGGAAATGGTGGCCAGGGGGACTGGTGGGCTGGGAGGGCAGCAGCGAGGGACGCAGCCCCCTCCCACTGCTGGCAGCACTGCCCGGAGCCTTCTGTGTATGGCAGAACAACAGCGGCCACCCGAACGGTGCAGCTGCATCCAGACCTCTCTTCTGGCCCCAAAAAGCAAGGTTTTTGGAGGTGGTAGCTATGGATTGGAAGCAGGAGCTGTGCAGGACTGGGTTTACATCTCTCTTACTAGGTAAGGGGTGTAAACTCTGTCCTCTTTTTTCCACGCCCACGCCTCATCCCATACACAGCCCTGAAGCTGTGGCGCTCAGCGATGACAAAACGGGGAGAGTGATACGGTTTCTCCCTGCCACTTCTTTGGAGGGTTTCATTGCTCCTTTCCTCCTTTACAGCATGCTTCTTTCGGCACAGGGGCAGCTTGGTACCAAAGATACTTATGCTGGGTTATTTTATAATTGGTGTTTATTCAGCCCGCAGGCACTTTTATGAATGCTGCATACTCACACAATGAGGTCACTGGGGTTTGAACTTTTGACTACAATTCATTTTTAACTCTACCTTACACCTCTGTGTTACAGAACTGTATCCACCCAGCAAGTTGTTCCTGTGACAGTCAAGCACTTACTCTTTCTCAGCAATTATTTGAGATGTAATGCTGAGCCATGCAAATCCCAAATTTTTAAGACATTATTTGAATCTTAAATACACTGCGTTGATGGACAAATCTGCACTGTTTCCATGTTTCATGCATCTTTTCTGTATGGATTTCATGTAAAAGCCAGTATTTATCCAGTACAGCCACTAAAATCTCTGTGGCTTAGAGACATATTTCAGTACAAAGCTTATGATGCACTGAGCAGTGATAAGTGTTCTCCTTTCAGGACTGGCTGCTGTAGCAGAATCTACTTTATTCCCTTACCCACTCACCTAGTAGTTGGCAAATGAAGGCTGTGGAACTTGGTCCATCTCTATATTTTCCCAAATGTGGAAACTAAATGTTTCTACCTTGCATTTCCCCGATGCTGCAAAGCTGATCCTGCAGCATTCACACAGGGTGTCTATCCATTTACCTGAATTGGCGTCCTGGGGATTTTCTTCCTATGTGATTCAGTCATGAGATCCTGTCGCTTCTGTCACTCTTTTGGTTTTGCCAAAATGCAAGATCTGGACAGGGGCAGGGGGGTGAGGGCTGAGGGAGCTGGGCTTGTTCAGCCTAGAGAAGAGAAGGCTGTGGGGGGACCTCATTGCAGCCTTCCAGTCCCTGAAGGGAGCGTACAAACAGGAGGGGAACCAACTTTTTAAAAGGGTAGATAATGACAGGACAAGGGGGAATGGACTAAAGCTGAAGGAAGGAAGGTTTAAATTAGATATTAGGGGGAAGTTTTTTACGGAGAGAGTGGTGAGGTGCTGGAACAGGCTGCCCAGAGAGGTGGTGGATGCCCCATGCCTGGAGGTGTTCAAGGCCAGGTTGGACGGGGCCCTGGGCAACCTCGTGTAGGTCCAGGCCTGGAAGTTGGTGTCCCTGCCTGTGGCAGGGGGGTTGGAACTCTGTGATCCTTGGGGTCCCTTCCAACCCAGACCTTTCTATGATTCTGTGATTCTGGGTTGTTGGTCCTGCCAGAGGTTGCTTCCCAGGGAAGTGCTAATTAAGTGCAGCCTGATCCATGCCTCGGCACTTCTTAAGCTACAGAGGTGTGAGTCACCAAAGCTGCTCAGGGACAGCCCATGCTTTCCCAGTCTCTGCTTTACGCCACTGCCACTTACATTCAATATGTTGCCTTTGAATAGCATCAAGAGATGATTAAATGCAAGTTTGCATTTGGACTGTCTCGCATAGTCTTTACTTTTCTGAAGAAGAGCCCCATGTTGCTGTAAACTTAATGAAAACTTAAACTCTTTGCTTTGGACTGGCATGTGTCAGCCACTAAGGCTGCCTAAACAAAACACTGTTCTGAATTTGTTACAAAAAAGACAAATCAAGTTATTTGACATTTCACCTAGTCTGTCACAAGCTGTTAGAGCACCTGCTATTTAAGTTGCCTTGCTGGCATCTGGCTTTACAGTACGCCAGACATTTTATTACTTAAATACCTCATCTGCATGACTATAAGTGAATGGTAAATTACAGTGAAGAGGTAACTCCGCTGTAATTAGGGCTGAGTCACATTTGGTTTGCAGACTGTATTGTAAGTGCTCTAAGACCTGTCTGCATTTATGTTCGTGCCCTGTGGAAGTCAGGGGTCCCAACTAACCCCCATCGTGCAGTCCCCCAGCACTCAGCTGTTGGCCAAGTTGACCTGATCTGTCCCGTATTGAGCATAGATGGCTTAATGGGGACAGCTTGTGGAGGAGAAGGAGAGCTGTATGGGTGAGAATATGGAGAGGTTTCGGCTCTGTTTATCCTCCCTATTTCTTGTTTCAGAAAGCACCCTCACAGTGAAGGACCACAGGGCGGTGCTTGGATGTGGTCATGTTCAGTACCCCCAGGGAGCATGCAGCAGCCTGGAGCTGAGGATGGGCATCCTTGGTACCTGCCACAAGCTCCAGGGTGCTGCAGGGCTGGCCCTGAGCACACCTGCTGGGAGCTACCTGGTTTCAGCTCTCTGAACTCTTCTTTTTGGATTTATTCACCCCTGTTTCATCCACATGCAATTTAGAGTGTGGCTTAATCAGCTTAATCTGTATAACTGAAACTGTGCTAAACTGTGAAGGATAATTAGGTAAAGTAAATAAGAGGGGGAACTTCTTCAACTGAGTTTACTTCTATGGGGCTTGTAATTTGGAGCGAAGGCTCACCACTCCATGGCACTCCGGTCTTGCTGGTTACAGGGCCTGGGGACAGAGCAGCAGAGCACTGTAACAGGCTCTCAACAGCATCTCTGACAGCAAACTGAGGCTGCAATTAGACCAAGTGACATTGGATTTACACTAAACTCTTTGAGCTGCTCTGGACAAGTCAGGATACATTCACACAATGTCTTCACAGTTGCTCAAGGAGCAACTTCCAGGAGCACTTGCCCAGAGCTAAACCAGAAACCGCTGCACATTGCTACAAACCCGAACTGCAGAACCGATCACTGAAATGATGAGGAAGGAAACCCTCAAAGGACACAAATATCTTCCCATTGCAGCAAAACCACTTCCAACTCTCTGTGGCAGAGTTGTCTGAGTAACTCTGCAGCGCTGAACAGAATTGGCCATTTCTGAAAACCATAGAGTAATACAGGAGTTGCTGTCCTCCCTACAAAACGCTCTGTGGATGGAATCCGCTGCAGTTAGCCCAGGGCAAGCTGCTCCCTTTCCTTACTGCACTTGTGCTCCTCTGCCTTTCCAGAGTGTCTGATATTTGACTCTGCTGTAGTTCTCCTCTGACACCTCAGTAATATCCCCAGGCACTGCTCACCCTGGGATCAGGAGCAACAGTACCCCAGAGAGTGGGACAGCACATCTGGCCATGTAATTTGTTTTTTACATCGAGCACGGTGTTGAGTTGTCAGCACTGAAAATTCATCTCGACACTAGGAGGTTGTGATGTCCAAATTGAGCAGAGGCAGCTGCTGAGTTTCTTCTGAGTCGTCCGCATTTCCCGTTTTGGGTATCCGGAGGCTGCTGTGCTGCTTGCGGGAGCGGGATGCTGAGCAGGATGCTGTGGCGGGCTGGGAGACTGGCCGGGCGCTGGGGGAGACTGAGCACAGCAGCCTCGACTTCTTCCTACTCCAAGCTCAACCACAGCAGCCTCGCCCTTACTCCACGCTCTAGGAAGTAATAGTTTGCAGACATAGAGTTGCCCAAGGCAACTCCACCCAGTGCAAACTGCTGCTGGGACCTGCCAGTGGCTGGGCTTGGGCTTGGGCAGGGACAATGAGGCGTTGCTCTGGAAGGGTGGAGAGAGGGGGGAACCAGGGGACCTCTGCCTGGAGAGACGTTGAAGACATGCAAAGGCCTATGGCTTTTTATGTTTTGCTTTGTTAGCATAAAGTTCTGCTTTCAACCTGTGGTTATCATCTGGCTTTTGAGGTTCGCCAGCGGATATTACAAAGATAGCCTGGAAAGAGTTGCTTGTTTTGCCAAATAAAAGGAAAACGGATTTTTTTTTAGACCTGTTACTTGATCTGGGGTGTTCTGAGTCAATTTAGAAATTACTTAGGGATTTATATAGGGTTTATTAATGCCTACACAGCTTTTAATACTCCTTTACTATACACTGTATGCTTGCTACTCCAGCTCAGATACTGAAGTAAAGGAAAACCAGCATTAGGGCATCACCCATCCATCCCCAAGTATCAATCACCAGAAAACTAGTGGAAACAGTTTTCTGTTTTTACCACGCTTGCATTTTTATATGACTGATGAGATTATTTCTGCAAAGTGAATACATTTCCCTGCAAACTCTCCTATGCCAGTCGCAAATATGTTAGGTGCTTTGGTTTTGGAAATGAGTTAGAGGAGAGGACGAAGGAAATCCTTGAGGCTGAAGAGCAGATTTGAGAGTCATGAGACCTGCTTCTCATTTCCATTTCAGCCCTGTGCTTCCTCTGTGACTTACATGACTTAACTGCTTTGTATCTGCTCTTTATCTGTGAAACGTGGATATTATGAAAGTGAACTCACTAATCTTGGTAAGGCACGTTGCTGAGAGGGAAAGCATTATGCTTGTTGATTACGATAAGCAGGCTTTCAAGGATCAGGTTAAATGGAGCAAATCTGCATTAAAACTGCCTTACAAGTATATGGCTAAATTTTGTCTGGGGTTGTATCTGTGTAGCCTGATCTCTCAATGCAGTTGTATAGGTGTATTTGTTTGTTAAAACACCACGATTGCTTTGGTGTCAACAAATCTCAAGTAGAATTATATACTTTTTTCCCAGTTTCTAAAACTTCCAAAATTAGTGTTTTACCACAGTAGTTTGTGTTGCTAATGGGGATTGATTTTACCATATTACAAGGCACAGTAATGTAATTTTACTTTATTCCAGTGCATAGTATTCCCTGCATCCATTCTAGGAGCTCATACGAGTATAGTGCAGTGGTATTCCTTGTGGGGGTCCCCCTTTGAAGCAGTGCTCTGCAGATTTTTAAACTAAGTCCACCCAATTTGGGGTTGGGGGGGAAGAAAAGGCACATTATCTTGCTGTAATGTTTTTAACTTTCAAGCAGCTAAAACTTATGTTAACAAATTTTGAACATGGTTGTATTACTTTGATTTTTTCTGCTTTGCTTGTTTGTATAGGTGTAAATGCCGATGTTCTTAAACATTTTTTTTTTGCAGTTGTTTCACACATTGTATTCTCCTGTCTTCCAGACCAGTGATTGAATAGCACTGTGTATTCTAGAGAGAGAAAATCAATGCATTTATTTGGGTGCTTCTCAAAGACTAATTAAAAAGAAAAGATGCTAGTGGCAGAGGAGGCAGAAGGATGTAAAGAAAAAGAATATAATGCAGTTGCATTTAATTAGAAAGGAATAGATGGCAACTTTCTTCCTGTAAGTGAACTGGACTGGTTTAATAATTCTGGTTAGTTTGTGATAGAAGATGCAAACACTGACTGAAAGGGTGCTTGCTTCTACAGTAAAAGCAGTCATTTCCATGGTAACTATTGCTGTGACGGTATCGCTGTTGGAAATTGTCAGCCTGTTGTATCAACAAGGAATCACTGGACTCTCGTTACACTTCAGGATCTTTTCATAAAATCTGGAAAGAAAGCAATAAATATATTTTCTGTAGGAGGCTGTATTGTATCTGGAGTCTCATAATCTCTGTGTCTGTTACAACAGTTTGCAAATAAAAATATTGATCATGTCCATGAAACATAAAACAAGCTTTTGACCTCAGTTAGTAGTGATGATAAATGAATGTCAACTAATGCTCCCCCACTGCCATTTAGCAACAAGAAAAAGTGCAAAGGTTGCCTTTTATCATGTACCTAGATGGAGACATGTTGTCTGGACTTTTTGTTAAGTGAAGGTGATAAAATAATTTATGGCCACTAGGTCATGATCACTTGGTCCTTTATATTTTTGGTGGCTTATATGAATGGAAGAAATAATTCTAAGATTACTACTGAGTTCCTTGCATTTGGCAGTTACTGTGTTATACAGAAATATCAGCTATTTAATAGTCATTATAATACTGGCATTAGCTATCTTTGCTAGTATAAGTTTGTACATTTTTATATAGACCTCTAAATGTACACAGAAATGTGTACTCATGTGATCAAAATACAGAGATACCTACATGACATGAGCATAAATACTGTGATGATTTTAAGCCTTGTCATTTACAGAAGAACATGACTGATTATCCGTCACAAGTTTTCACTGAGAATATGTAGTAATTGTATTCTGAAACTTCTCAGCCTACTCAGGTTTTCCTTGGAACTTATTCTCAGCCAGAATCATAGAATCCTAGAACAATCTGGGCGGGTAGGGACCTGTAAAGGCCATCTAGTCCAACCCCTCTGCCATGAGCAGGGCCATCTGCAACTAGATCATGTTGCCCAGAGCCACATCCAACCTGGTCTTGAATGTTTTCAGGGATGGGGCTTCTACCACTTCTCTGGGCAACCTGTGCCAGTGTTTCACCATTCACATCGTAAAGAATTTCTTTCTTATACCTAGTCTATATCTCC
>JMFS01027203.1:0-15590 GCA_000699545.1 Podiceps cristatus | reverse complement strand
GCGTGGTATTTGGTTACCATCTGGGGTTAAAGCACGACACTTAGATTGTCCAGTTCTTGAAGCAATCAAATAATTGTCAGTGATGTAAATCTTCTAAATGTCTCACAAGTACAAACCTCACTGAAAGCTCAGAACTTCATCAGGAGGTGAAGGGGAAATTTGTTTATAATGTGAGTTGCACAACACTTTCCCATAGATAGAACCTTCTTTGTCCTGGTTTTCTCACACTTAAACTCATTTGCACTAAGAACTGGCTTACCGCTACTGACAGGCATGTCAGTCATGGCCTTTGCTCCTTCTTTCACCCAAACAACCATAGCTTTGATGTCTGAGCACTTCTTTGCTGGCAGTGTATTTATAGGAAACTAAGTGACAGACTGCTGATAGAAGGCAGACCGTTCACTCCCTTCGAGATGTCCAGGTAGACAAAGCAAAAGCAAGTCATGTGAGGCTGTTGCACCTGGGAAAAGGAAAGGATGGCATGAAGTGACATTATCATGGGAGATACTGTGGCATTTCCAGAGCAATGGCCAAACACAAGTATCCACCTGTCCATTGTATGCTTGACAAGATTGTCTGCTACTGCAAATTGTCAGGCTCTCACAGATAAGTGAGCTAGTTTACATTAGCTGGTGCCTGCTTCCCATCAATTGAGAAGTAAAATTAATTAGTCATCTTTCTTCCATTTGGGAGTCATTTCAGAAGCAGCATCTCAAATCTTCTGTCTCTAACTTGCGTGCCACTTAGGATATGCTGGTGCAAACCAGAGTGCTGGGGCTGAGCCTCATCGCCTCCTGGATGGGCTCATTTGTGTCTCCTCTCCCCTCATACCCTCTGGAAGCTACATTTGGGTCTGTCTTCTTAGAAGACAGGGAGCAGTCATTCATAATAAAAAGTAAGAAGGGAAATATAGGGCATAGTTAGATTAGCGTTTTAATGAGGTTATGTAAAAGAAAAAAATGCCCATCTTACAGTGAATTACAGCCTGAAGGGGCTTCTATGGAGCCACATCCTGATCTTACTTTCTGCAGCACAAATAGAATAACATTAATTAATTAAACATCTGACACTCCGCTTGTCCCCCTCTGAAAGTGGGAGAACTATTTTTTTTATTTAGAAACGAAGCAGCAAAGACGAGGAGGAGATGATCAGATAGAAGAGAGGTCCCACCTCTGGCACTAAGATGATCTTAATACTCTCTGAAAGTGACATCCTTCTATCACCCCTATCAATTCAAATTATTACAGATGATGAAATGGCACTGAAGAAAGCAGGGTTCAAGACAGGACTGTACACCAGCAGGTGTTCGTTTTTTTTTTTCAATTCAACACTCCAGGTAGCTGGAGAACAGTTATGAATTAACAAGCCCAGCTAAGTCTCCTGAAAAGCATTACAGCCCTCCACCCGCTGCGCACAGACACTTCCACGTGCACCTGACTGCCCAAGATTAAAGGACAAAACTAAATGAGCACAAAAGGGTCTCTGTAATTTCGTAATCCAGAGCTCATCATCCTGCAAGGGCACACTAGGAACTGGATGTAGTCCAGCGCTGACAGCGAGTGCTGAGCATGCAAACCCAAGTTAAGGAGCTTGGATAGAGAGGGAACACCAGGGAAGCTGATCTGCTGTAATGTCACAGTTGCACGCCCAGCAATTTACTCCCACCAAAACGGAGGTGAAAGGCCACAGAGGGCAATATTTAAATAAGTACCTAATTTGCATGCTGAATCTCACTCATGTTCCTGGCCTCTGAGACACCATTATTTTCCCACGTTTTCCCACATCTCTTCAATTAAAAAGACAACAGACTCATGAAAATTTTAACACATACCTCTATCCATCCCATCTCTGATACTCTTTGAATCAGAGCATGGAAAGTTGCCTCTCTGAGGCCAAATTGAATGCTTAGTCCCATTGTCAGCCCATATGCACCCCTACTTATGCATAGGACCATAATATGTGGCAGCTTTCCTGCTTGGACTGGGTCAGTTCCCGACTCACCCCAAATACCTAAATCCTCCCCCCTCTGCTGATCCCCCAGCCAGTACTTTTTGTCAGCGAGACATTCACAGGAAAGTTATTGCCCGTATCCCCACAGCCACCCAAGCCCCGGCCTCCTTGCCCCCAGGCTCTTCATGTGCAGCAAGGTACCCAATTCAGCTCCCACAGCGGTTCCTGCCCTCCCCATCCCCACCTCCCTTAGCGCCAAAGCTCCACCATGGGTCTTCTGGCAGCGGGTGGGGGGCTCAGGGCAGGGGAATGACCTGCTGGTGGCCTCCAGACCCTGACACGGGCAGCACAAGGGCTGCCTCAGAAGCAAGAGCCCCGTGCAAAAAGGGGAACATGGGGAGGGAGAGACATCAAACATCCAGGGAGGAGGCCGGGAAATGAAATGTAAAGAGATTAACTGACTTAACTAAAATGACACAGGGCATCGCAACAGACCTGGAGTCAACACCTGAATCCCACAGCCCTGCATACTTCGGTGGGAGTAACTGGCGCCCGCTATGGCAGGTATGGGACCATCACCCGAAGGAGAGCGATGGCAGCCTTTCTGGTCTGCAAGTCATCAGCTTACTCTGTTGGCAATCGTCTTGACCTGCAGAGCCACTGTGTGTTAACAACTGGTGTACTGTACACCAAAATACCCTCTGAGATATTTTGGCAGGAACAGACACCTTTATGAAAGTCTTTCAAAACCTGACATGAAAATAACAAAAAGCAACTGTCCTGTTGTTACATGGAACTTTACTTATATCTTCAAGAGACATATAATACCATAGAGTGAGATTTTTTGGAGGTACTTTAATGTTTCTCAATCATATCTTTACTACCAGTTTAGAGAAATTATATTTACCTTCAAAACAAATAAATACGTCCTTCTGGTCCTTGTTTGAACAGAAGGTTAACAATATACCTTGGCATTTGAGTGGTTCTGGGCAAATGAATCAACATATATATATATTAAAAAAAAAAAAAAAAAAAGTCATAAGTCTAAAGTCCTGTTTCCTGTCTCATGTCTGATTCACTAGAAATTATTTCAGAGAATAGGAGCTTAATTTCTGCTCACATGAAGTCATACCTATTCCTGAAGGAATGCCTTTATTCCTGTTGCCCACTTGAAAAGTCAGAATGTACTGCACTGCATAAAAATGATCTATATTTGCAGCTTAAGAAAACGGTTTTTGAAATAGATCTAAATTAGGTTTAACCATCTCTCACACATCCCAGACTGAAGGAGCACCCTAGCAACAACCTTTAGCATTTTGCAAACATTTGCTACTAATTATGGGTTCTTAGAACAATAATACACAGCTCCATGCTTTACAGAAAGAGACCAAAAGCAGCCTCAAAAGTAAGCCTTAGCCTTTAATTTAAACCAGTGCATTACAAATTCTCAAACATACTTTGCAAAAGCTTCCTGAAACACTGCTCTGATTAATGGCTCTGAAAACTTGTAAAAGCTCAGCTGTCAAACATTAAAATGTAGGCTGAGAAAAAGCTCATGTAGTGCAGCTAAATAAAAATCCTTTGAAACATCTTTTCCCTGTACCTTAAGCAACAGCAGAACACAACAAAACTCCCAAGAGTCATAGGGCTCACTCCATACCCATTCAAGGGCTCCTGTACCTTCTTCCAGCAAGTGACTCAAGCCCCATGACAGGCTACTCTGCCCCAGCAAGCCTTCCCTCGCCTCTGATAAATCAGCCAGACTTCCACAACTCATCTGCTCACATTCCCCTATGCACAGCTCTCCGCTCTAGCCTAAAGGCTCCCTTATTACTGCTTGAGCTCCCTTATTACTGCTTTCAGGTGCTCTTGCATTTCCCTTGACCCTAAGCAGAAGACAGAATGAAGCAGGCACAGAAGAAACACTATCCTTCCCAGTTTCCTGTTGTTTTCATTCTCAGATTTTCTCACCTTAACTATCAGCCAAGCCATACTCCAGCCCGTCTGCCTGAGGTGGCCCTGCTTGAGCAGGGAGGCTGGCCAAGATGACCTCCAGAGGGCCTTTCTGGCCTCAGCCCTTCTGTGATTTACATTAGCTGTGCTTTCTTTCAGTAGAAATTTAGCATGGATAGCCCTTTCCTGGGAAGCAGGGCTGGGTACCCTTAGCCATAGGCCCTGTGAAGGTGCATTGACTGGAACCTTTCTAGCAACAGACTCTGGAAGATACAACATCTGACCAAGACGACCTTCAGTCTTAAGGCATATCAGCTGATAGGGATGTCCCTAACTGAGAAAATGAGAGGGTGGGGGTTGACTCTTAAATATTTCAATGATTTAAATGATGGCAGAATTTCTTTTACTCACAGAAAGTGAGAATATGAGAAACATCAAGGAAGTAAAAAAGCTCTATTGTTTGCTGAGACTGGAGTCTCTTTCTAAGGGCTTAACAGTGGATTTCAACATCACAGGCTTTCTAGTTCTCTGTGTTTAAAATTGAAAAAAGAAAATAGTGGGATTTTTTAGCATGTAAGGCATTGGGAAACAAATGTTCTCTTTAAGACCAACCACTATATTGCCTGCTGTGAGACTGAAGCCTGTTCATACTACTGCAAAGCTATTACTATAATAGACAAAACTATCCCTGAGTTTTCCTGGGCCAGATGGCTGATTTGCTGCTGAATATCCAGCATGTCTCATGCGATTTCCATCTGTCAATGTTGACCTGTCAATCCACAGTGCTTCTGCTATCCTATGGAAAGGAGGCATTAAGTCCTTTATCTCCCAGACCAAAGTACCATGCGGGGCAACAGTTCCCCAGCTACTTTTAAAAGCTTACTGAAAATCCAGTATCAGTGTGAAGGGCAGAAGGGTGGAGGAGAAGAAAAGGGGACCTAGAGGTTTCCTAGAGAGCCAGATTTTGATACTCCTATAAAGAAGAGACCAGGTTTTGTTCAATGTTTCAGCAAAAAGTGTTGAACCTGAAACTGCTTGATGATTGTGCTGCTGTGTCAAGACTGTGACAGGCTTGATGATTGTGCTGCTGTTGTCATTTTATCTGGAGGACTCAGTTAGCTATAGATATGAAGCAAAATAAACCCCAACCTTGCTCTATCTGAGCTTCCCCCAGGCACAAAACCCCTTGGATCTGAGTTTTCTGGAGCTTTGGGAAAATCTGAACTCAGGTGCTGTGGTTCTGGCCAGCCCTCACCTAAAACTAGCATTAACTTCCAATTTTCTGAGGTCTGTGTTATCATGAAATCACATAGATATTGAAGCAAAAAATGATGGGTTTGAACAATTTGATAGTGATGGCAAAAAAAAAAAAATATTCCCTTGTGCTTCAGGAAAAAACATTATGTTCTGAAAAAAGCAGGCTTCTACCAAAGGGCATCTCAAGATTTCATTAAATTATGGGCTTTGTTTTATGAAACAAAAAGTGTGGTATTAAATGACAAATATTTTTGCTTCTACAGTATATTACAAAACTGGCATGTACATTATACAACAAAAGTTTCATGCAGAAGTGTTTGGAAATGATTGGGTTGCCTAACATTCTGAAAAATGGTGGTGATAAACTCATTCAGTTACAACCTTTGTGACAGACAGGGAACTGGCTTTTTTAACACAAATTTTAATAAAGGTCTGCAAGAAGTGTACTGTGTACGATTATCATATTGTTAGATGAAGGCTAAGATGACACAGCTGTTACAAGGTTGAACTATCCAACTAGAAATATGAAAAGGGACAAAGTTTGCCATCAGATCTGAAATTAATGATAATCAGATCATCTGCCGTTGCATTATTTAAAACGAACCTGATGGCACCAATTCTTGGAGATAGGCTAGTTTAAGTTTGGGCTTTTTTGGGGGGGCTAAAACAAAACAGAGCTTCTGTTACCTCATCAGCTCTGTTGTTTATGCATATGGTAGCTTCCAATTTACAAAGAACCATTTCCTTCTCTGACATTTGTTATCCTCTGTGTTTAAGAAAATAGTATTTCTAAACAGGCCCAGTCAATATTCAAGCTGTGAGGCTTCCTGTTATTTGTAGCCCTTTGTAAGTCAGTTCCAGTGTTTCCAGGGACTTTTCTTAATTAACCCAGTCCTGAGCCTCAATCAGTAAGCACCAGCATGCATTTTCTTAGTATGATTCATGCGTGATTGGTTTTACAGATGACATTAAGACTGGAAATACAGACACCCATAAGGCTGAAGACAACTGCAAAGCAGGCAGGTGCCATTAAAGTAGTGGGAGCAGAAGTCAATAAAGAGACATGGGGTAGTAATGGCTGCAACATCTCCTAGGAGGGAATAAAAATAAACAACCTACAATTGAGGGGAGATAAAAATAAGTAAATGCACTAAATGTTTTAAAGGGAATTGATTTTTATCCCATCCTCTTCTTACTATCCTAAGTTTTGGAGTTGTTTGTTTTCTCCCAGAGGTAATGGAGTCCTGTTACTGTAATGCTGAAGGTAAAGGGAGAAGAGAGGTTATTCTGTTCAAAACAATTAACTGCTCTTTTCTCTTGCAGCCAGCAAGATAGGGCTTAAGGTATAAATCGGGACTTTTATGTATTTTCTGGGACAAATACCAGTTTTAAGTGTCTTTCATTTTATAGAAAATGTTATTTCATTTCACCCCCTTGTACAAATGAAACAGTATTTTGTTAAGGAGGTTATTGCTATAAGCATGAGAACAGCACGAAACAGCAGCATCTGCTACCTATTGCTGGGTCTAATTACCACCCATTACCATGTTCCTTTTGTTTTCTTTTACAAAAAGTTTATACCTTAAGAAGGAGCAGTGGGGTCAGCAGATGACTCACATAAATGCTCTGCAGTAAGGTATATGGCATGTCTCGAAGCCTTTAAATGTCAAAAGCTCTACTGTTTTATTTATAAAGCAGTTTTAATAAGTATTTTAGAATTCTGTGGAAGCACAGCCCCAAAGCAAGGTCATCTCTCCTAGTTTGGATATCCACAGAGTAGTCACGTTCCATAAACCCCAAAGAATTAAATGGTATTTGTGTCTGCATCAGTATGATCCATCGAAGGCATCATAACGTTTTCTGGTTCAATCTGCATAGTTGGCTCTATGAGTCATCTATAATGTATTGTGAAAAGAAAATAGGCTGAGAAAGTGGTAAAACAAAACAGGTTAATCCCAGAGAAGTTCAATACTACCAGCCAATAATTAGGTGAGGAAGAAAAGAAAAACACTCAGGTCTATGTAAGAATGCACAGAGGAACACGTTTTCTCCTCTTCCTTTATACGGTGCATGATATTCCATATTTTAAACTGGTTTTACTTTACTGGTAATACCTACCTGGCTTAACCAGTGGCTGAAGCCTGCAGGTAGATGAAGATCCTAAGATACTGTGAGCCAAGCCTCCCAGTGAGAATGAGAATAAATGTACCAAAGCTTACACTTTTTTTTTTTTTTTTTTTTAAACTGGGAGAAAGTTAGCTGTAAATAGATATATGCTGGTCAGAAATTTCCCCTCCGAAACATATATTTGTTCAGAGTGAAACATTTCACAAAAATATATTTCCACACTATTTTTTCCCCAGAGTTAGGGAGAGGGATATTTTTTCAGCATACTTAAAAGGGAAGCAAATGATCTGGTTATGAAGTTTTCTGAAACAAATGTTTCAGTCTTGGTGTATGATTTTTTTCATTTTAAAACTTATTTTACATAACAACTTTAACAGGATGAAAGGAAATATCTCAATATTACTAATTTACCTGAAGTTATTGTAGAATCTTGTCTTCTGAAGTATCTTAATATTTTGGTTAAATTTAAAAAAAAAAAAAAAAAAAAAACTTGAATTTTTTTCTGCCTATTGGAAAATTTAGCCTATCAGTACTTTGCGTGCTTTATATAAAGTGATCTCAGCTAGGCATAGTGCAGCATCCCAAGTGAATTATTATCACTTTCAAATATTGTGATATTTGACTTCTATGTTAATTAATTGATGGGTTTAAATAAAAAAGGAGAAATATTGTAATTTCCATAAATCTGCTCCATTTCAAAGCTAGACTGAATTTAATGGCAACAGGACAAGGACTTGATTGTAATGCTCATCTCAAAAAAAGAGCTGAAAACTGTATGTAGCAAAGTATACACATTCATTCTTTAAAGGCCTCCTGTAATAACATTTCAGCTATGACACACACTTGTCTGCACCTGCAGAGCAACATGTTTTCACAAGATCAGTTATTATATTAAATTTTAAGAAGTCTTTGGTTTTGGTAACTCAGAAGACCACACAGTTTATTTCTGTGTCTTCAGTGATTCTTGCACAGGCAACGCCCCTGAGAGTCCATCACCCCCCTTGGTCCCCAGCGCACCAGAACCCAACACGAGGTCTCCACAGTGGAGACATGTATCAGTGTGGGGTTTCCAGGTTCCAGAGGCAGCCTGGGACCTACCAACCCAACGGCCGTTACAGTTTTACAACTGCTTAGAGCCCTTAGTCGAAAGGCAGAGTAAATGAGGTTTATAAATCCTTAGTTATACTCATTTTGATTTTTGGCTCCATCACCTTCTTCCATCTTTTTGTGATGATATTCACTATATATTTCCCCCTATGGAGTTCCTCAACTAATTTAAAACATGCTTTTCTTCATACATCACAACTATTTAAACAATTTGCCATATCAGATTCCTTAACAAATAATCTATCAATCACCAGTTCTTATTGTCCCTTTGATAGGTGAATTTCAAATAAATTACAATATGAAAACTTACAGGTGAAATTAACCTTTGTAGTTTTCCCTTCAGTTCCAGCTGCAGCTATAAAGCTGAATTTGTTCTTCTGTGAGGTACCACATCAAACAATAAATCTGCAACACTCCCAGGTCGATCACGGGGGAACAGCAGCAATTTGTTGACATGAGTAAGAGGCTTCCATTAGCTTCAGTTTCATGACTCAGAGATGCCATCTTCGAGGAGGTATCTCTGACAACTTTTTCTGAGCTGTAACAAGACATAAAGGAAAGCTGAATACAGAAGTAAAAGGTTTCCAAATATAAGTGAAGCAAACATGCTTGAGTACTTTTTCAAAACAGCAGGACAGGTGAACACAGAAAGTAACCTTTTTGGATTTTTCCTCTATGCATTTTCTTTCTACATTATAGTTAGACTTGCAGAATGAGGCAAGATGGATTATATAGGATGGTTTTGGTGTTAACTCCTCAAGCCTCTTTGTTTTAGCCTCTGTCCCATAGAGCACTGACTCAATCCATTGCAGCAGTGACCAGAAACTGCTTGTGATACTATGTTTCTTTAAAGCCATGAGGCTGACATGGGCATCAGCTGGAAAACTAGAAATTACAAAAATTCCTAGATGCTGGATAGCCCCCAAAACAGTACATATTAAAGCAGTGCAACAAAAATACAGCTTTTTTTTTAAAAAAAAAAGGACCTGAAGAAATAACATCTTTACAGAATGGCTATCTGTCACTCACTTGTACTTTCCTCAAGTCTCGATTAGCAGACCTGAGCAAAGCCTGTCATAGAAAGACAATTAAAAAAAACACCAAACCACAAACGGTGAAAGCTTCCTTGCAGCTAATTCCTCCAAGAGATCATGTTTCCAGGACTCTTCAACCCACGTGCTAGACCTTACCTTCTTAAAGATGAGTTGCCACTTCTGCTGATATGTGCATCACCTCTTCCAGGGGGGTCACCAGGATCAAGAACTCATGCAGATCAGGCATCTTCAGCATGCAAGACGAACCCAGAGGAAACAGAACACCAGGAGCAGAGCAGATAGTGATCAATCTGAGAAAATTTACCTAAAATACAAAGGATGATGAAACATGGAAACTAGCTCATGCATGATGTGAATTTGCAATGTGAGTCAGCAAAATTATCAATGTTCCAGCATGTTTGGTGCTTAGGCAACAAGGTATAGAGCAAGGGAGCATCAGGGATCATTTCTCACATAGGTTCTTGTTCTCCAGCAAGCTCCAGACAAATAGGCTGCTCTGTGGGGAATCTTACTCAATCAGTAGCACTACAGGCACAATGCAAATGTCTACTTCCATAGGTCTTATTGTAAGAGAGAGAGGCCTTTGAGAGACGATTTTGTTATAGCCGCCCTTGCTGCAAAGTGTTTAATTCCAAGAGTCTCAATTTCCAGGCAAAAATAACCCAACTGATGGGATTTCAGAGAAAATAACAGTAACCATATGTTTATATTTAACGTACGTAACAGCAAAAATAAGTAAAATCTAGGAACAGATTGTCAGAGCTGTACATTGCCACATCTTCACAGAGGCAAGAGAGCTAGAAGAAGTCATGCAAGATAAATCTCTCTCCTCATAGAAGAGCAAAGTTGTTCAAAGATCTGGCAAAATACAGGGTAGGTACAAAAAGAGCTGAAAAAAAAAAAAAAGAAAGGTTCAAAATGGAACAAAAGTTTGAAATTAAAAAAGGGGAGAATGTGACAAACAACAATGCAACCCTGGAAATAGGTGTTAAATGTCAAATCTAGGTCTTCAAAATTAGAGAGGGTGAAGATAAATCTCACAGGCCCCGTACCACAGACTGGATGGAAAATCAGGTCCCTTCTTTGTACTTTCTCTGAACCTCTCAGAATCCCTCTGGGTTTGGGAAATAAAGTTGTTCCGTGACAGGTATGAAAAGAGAAAGTCACAGAACAGTCTTCTGCATGGTCACAACAAAAGAGCCACTAGACAGGAGGACCTCTTATACAGCCTGGACTCCAATGAGTGGAAGGAGCTGTTAGTAATTTTAAAAAAAAAAAAAAAAAATAACTCACTTTAATGGCCAAAGCAAAGTAAGTGAATAAAATTAATGTAAGGTTAAATACAAGGAATCGGGATCAATACATTACAGAAAAATAAAACTGATGCAATCATCCTGTGGGGAAAAACAAAACAAAACCAAAAACAAACCAAACCAAACAAAAACTCCGTGTTCAATGGCTTTAAAAACTTGAACATAGTAAAAATGTACTGAGTTATGCCTCTCTTGAACCAGTACTTCCTCTCCCTCACCCCTTGTGCACCAATGGCAAAATGTTTAAAGCAGTGGTAAACTGAGACACTTTTGAGCAAAGTGTTGTCATTCCTGCAAAATGCAATAAGAAATTTGCATTCTCTTTAAACAAGTCATAACACAGTTACTAATGCAGAGCACAAGTCATAAAATGAGCGAAGATAAAAACATCTGGAAATGTCTCTCTGTGCTGCACTGCCTTTTCAAGAAATGCCCAGGCTAGATTGAAGAGCAATGGAACATTCATTTAGAGACGTGTCAAACTGCTCAGTGCACATCCGAGCCCAAACTTGCCCAGAATCCGAGCAAAGGCAGTTTTGAGGTTACGTGCTGGCCCATCGTTATGGTTCATTCTGCCTCACATAAACGTCAGGCACTTAAATAACTACTTTGCCATACATTTAATCCCCATGTGAAATAATGACAATAACTGTGCAACAGCTAGAAACAGCTACTTTAACCAGCCACAGGCAGCTGAGAGTTTGAATTATGGGAAACACCCAACTGGAACTTGTTGCCAACAAAACTCTTTACAGTTGGAAACGTGTCTGGTGTTAATTTCAGGATTTCAGAAAGAATGTGCCTAAAAGCGATGTGATGGTTGCACCAGAAGCTAATGCAGTGCATTGTGGAAAGGAGATATAATGATATTTACATGATCAACAGGTGCATAGGTAGAACGGCTTAGCTAAAAGTCATAAAGACTCCTGAACACCAGATAAAGATATTTGTGGGAGTACCAAATTGAAATCTCACCTTGTTTGTCTACTGCTTTTTCCAAAGGGAGAAAAAGAAATAAAACTGTAACCACTCTAATATTATTTTTTCCTCCTTTAGTATGCATTATCATCATGCACACACTTGTTTTCCCCTTTGTTTCCTCTGGGGCTTGAGTAAAGCATCTGAAATATTTTTATAAATCTGGCTTTAGTCAGTGATATTTACTTGTGGAGTTCATTGTTTGGGAGTAAGATAATCATCAAAACCCATCAGGAATAAGCACCCTCCAAAAATCATATGAGATTGAGTTAAAATTGTGCTAACTTCCTGGGAACCTTCCAGAAATATCTATTCTTACCTCCTTTTCTTGGAACAGCATTCACAGAAACCAGACTATTTCAAAGTTTACAACAGTCTTCTCTCAGTACCATGCTGCAGGTTTAGACTCTGATACTGTGCTTTTCCTCATCTCCTACATCCTACTGAAACTGTGAGCAGCCACAGGTTGTAATCAGGAAAGGACTCAGTCCTTTCTCAATTGGGACAAAAGATGGGCTTTGCTATTCAATTATCAAGCAATGTTTCATGTTTTCCTTGTCTGTACATCTAACTCATCCTTTTACTTAGAAGAGTCAAAAAACTCCAGATGTCTTTCTTGGGGTTATAAATATATTCCCCAAAATAAAACATATTCCAGAGCACCAAAGATGCTTTCCTGTAACAGGTAGTAGTGTGAAGGTTCAGGATACTGAGCACGTTGGAGAGACAAACTCCAAGACCTCCATCTTCTGCTAGTTTGGCTACCTCGTTTCTATTTTTCTTCTTCATTTTTCTCAGTCATAAGATGGGAAACCACAGTCCCAGCCTCAGGGCTGATGTGATTAGGAAAGTTAATAGGGTTCAGCCTAACTACAAAGATAGAGCCTGTCTTTGTATTGTATGTTGAGGATGCAAGACATCAGTTTTACATTCAGCAGAAACTTATACATATCGGCAACCAGAAGATCTATCCTGAGCCATTTGCCCAGCCATCTGTAGGACAAGCTGCACACATTGACACTCCTTATACCAGACTGCATGTGCAAATTACTATATATTTTTGTAATACTGATATAAAACAATACATTACTAATTATTTATACCGTAGGATCTATGGTATGCAAAATATCAATACATACATAAAATACTTTGTAAGTTAATATGATATATGCCACATTACACTGATAGCATAGGTGTACTTTTTATTATTGTAGCTGCATGGGGGGTGTGTGTGTGTGTGTGTGTGTGTGAAGTCATGATAACGTTTCAGCAGTTTGTCATTATAAAAAACAAGTAGAATATAATCTACCCATGCACCTTGCAGCCCTAGTGATTATTCTCCTTAAGAAGAAATGTTTGAAATTTGTCATGAAAATATGCATAGTAAAAAGTAATTAATAAATTCCTGGACAGACAGAAGTATAGGAGTATTTCACAGCTAGCATCTCATGCCTCCAAAGCAGATGTAAACAGTAATTTCTAACTGGAAAATATATGGTGGATTGGGGTGGGGTTTGGAGGGGATGTTATCTGGCTTTTTTTAGAGGAGATACATTATTAAATTAGAATCCTTAGCAATACTTGAGATGTATTTCAAATGGCTGGGTAGATTTATAAAGCAGTTTACTGCATTTGAAACCTAATCTTCACAACTGCTTTGTTCTAAACTCTAGCTGTGAGTTAAGCGTTGGAATAGTGATTAAGGAGAGTTTATGCCAAAAGCAGGTGATACTGCTTGTAGGTATCATAAAGCCACATACCATGCCTGCTACTTTAACTCTGGTAAGCGCATCTTGCATTCAGTGATGCAGTTTCCAGGTGTCATTACTGTCAGTTCGTTTGTTATTCCCTCTGTTCCTCCACCCTGGCCCTGTCTGAATGGTTCTTTTTTTAACATTGTCAGAGGATTTCTAGTACTTCAAAAGCATGCACACCACATACACCCCCTGTAGCTGCTGCTATATAAAAACAGTTGTTCCCAAAGACAAATAATAGCAGGAGATACACATGGACCTCTGTTCTTTACGGCACTGGGCTCTGTTACCCTGACCGGCAAAGCGAGCCAGACTGTTTCGCTCAGTAATGTCAATGCAGCCTAATTCACAACCGCTTTCCTTTTAAATGGTGGGCAGGATGGGGAGGCAAGCGGAGACAATGAAACACAGGAGCTCACTGCGTTTCACTGAGGAAACAACCCACTTTCGGTCTTGTATGAACAATGGAAAAGTTGAAACAAAAACCCATTTGGGAATGAGCATGTCGCTTTGAAAGCTCAATGGAAATGTATGGGGTTTTGAGTAGAATCTGGTGTGACTGCCCATAAGCAAGGTCAGCCACAGAGCTACAGAAAACAACATGCATATGTGCAGCTCACAGCATTATCAAATGGTGACATTTGATCTCTCTTCGCATTTCTTTTAATTGGCAATACCCACCATCAGAAGGGCACAGCACTGGGGCAAGCCCGTTGTCACAAAGTTCCTTCAGGTCCTAAGATTTCATTGAAAAGTCAAGCTTCTAGTGTCTGTATTTACCAGAATAACTTTCTAAACATCGAGCATATCCAAACCAAAGAAGGCTGTTGCCTTACTTACCTCACAGCTGTGGAATTCTGAAGTCTACCAAAATTATTTATAGATGAATATTCATTTTTTTATTATTCAGCATTTTTGCAATCCAAACTTTCTCTGGTAGTATCCCAGCTTCCAAAATCCTAAATGCCAAACTCACAACTACACTTCTTGACAAACATAACCATGTAATTATGTGCTGGCAGTAATTCCAAAGTATTTTAAGTACCAGGAAATGTGGGAACAACATAAAATAAACAGCATAATACAAAAGAATAATACTGTGAATCACACAGTACGGTTTTTATGTTAGCTATGTGAAAATGCTCCAGTTTTAAGTTTAGCTGAAGCTGTTGCAGTATCTTCATTTTAACTGATCTGGAGTGCCATCAAGAATAACATGTCCTTTTACAGACCATAAGTCAAGGTGAGATAAATGATGTAAAGTCTTAGATGTTATTCCCGTCTGTGACTCTCCATTTCTGCTTTTCATCTCCTGTCTTTTTGGATACACAGGGTTTGTTCTGGCCAAGTAGAAGTTGTCTTTTCCCACAGCCTGCACTACTTGGGTGGAGACTACAGTGTCCTTGCCAAGTGGCCTGAACTCTAGAGATTTGCTCCAAGTGCACCAAAGTTCTCCAAGAGGACACAATCTCACCATGGAGCTGTTTCCAGAGTCCTGTAACAGCATGAGATAAGAGGGTCTCAAACAACTGCTTCTTCAGCTTCTAAATATGGTTTAAAACATGCTGATTTTGTTCCAGAAGCCAAACTATCTGAATTTGGAATATTCTCTGTAATTATACTTTTAGTCACGTTTTGAAAACTTAAGCTTGTTAGAAAGCTGAACAACATACAATATCTGTAACTATATTTGGAGTCAGCGGATCATCAAATACTTTAGAAAAAGAAAAATTGTCCTAACAGTTCTTTGAAGAACATTTGGGTTTGTACCATGGCTGGAAATATGACACAAAACTGTAATTGTTAATAATGGAGGAAGCTTAAAATCTTGCAAGATGTTTTTCCACACGTTTGATCATGTGAAACCCCTGCTCTAAGATTGTCCTGTTTCCTTTCTTAATGCACAGTATACAGCATTACAGTGCAGGGACTGATGCTCTCTCTCCTTCATTTTCACTGTTTCCTACCCCCTTCATCAAATACTCTATAGTCCAAAACCAAACCCTGACTGCTGCCAGCCTTAACACAGGCATAATCTTTTGAGACATTTGAAAATCAGAACACCTAAGTGTCGTGGTTTAACCCCAAACAGTAAC
>JMFS01027199.1:0-37047 GCA_000699545.1 Podiceps cristatus | reverse complement strand
TGGGGGTCCATCTCTTCTCCCAAGTAACAAGTGATAAAACGAGAGGAAACAGCCTCAAGCTGCGCCAGGGGAGGTTTAGGTTAGATATTAGGAAAAACTTCACCGAAAGGGTGGTCAGGCATTGGAACAGGCTGCCCAGGGAAGTGGTTGAGTCTCCATCCCTAAAGGTGTTTAAAGAACGGATAGATGCGGTGCTTGAGGGCATGGTATAGATGGACTTGGCAGTGATGGGTTAATGGTAGGACTCGATGATCTTAAGGGGCTTTTCCAACCTTGACAATCCTATGATTCTATGATCTTTTATTAATGCTTATATTAACCCATTGGTTCACACTATATCCGGAAATCCCTTGTTCTGCTTCTTCCAATACAATACTACACAGCTGAGCACAAACAACACCTCTGAGTCATGATGTCATGACTACCCATTTAACATGTGGTAAAAATCACTCTCAAGTGATCCAGAAAAGTCTTAGATTCTCAGTATAACAGTACCTGATGTTTGTCTTCAATCCTCTTGATATTTTCCTATTCCTAAAAAACTTCCTAAAGGAAATTTTGAACTAAATCTATCCTCCAGGACACAAGGACCTGCTGTTTGAGCAGCAGTTTACTCCATGGTTAATGATATCCAAAGCTTACAGACGATGCAGACCTCCTCTTTCAAGTAAGTCTGGTTATCACCCTTCTTGCAGACTTTTTACCTCAATTAGCAGGAACCAGACCAGTTAATCTTATCCCTGCTAGCAAGGAGGTTTGCCGCAGTTCAGGGACTGGCATAAGCAGCATCCTGACTGCCAGTACAGGCCCCCTCCCAGATGTAAATGCAACACGTCACACCACCACAGGCAGAGGCACAGGTTACAGCAAGAACAACCCAGGTACAGGGACAGTCTAAGGAAGCTCAGACTCCAGAAGAAGGAAGAGGATTAAGACAACACGAACGCTATGTAAAATTTCTCCCCTTTTCACATCACCTCTGTGCTGCAGCTCTTGAAGGTGAACACACCACGTCTCATCTACTGCACAAGGGCTTTCCATGGATCTGGAAGTCATGGAGAGCAGATTTGGTTACACAATGCACTCCAAGGAGCTTACCCTCTGGCGGCTTATTTTCCCATCTAACTTTCTATGTTTTAAAACTACTGCCAGAGCTGACATACCCAGAGTTGACCACTGCACAGAAGTGATAAAGCCAGCAGATTTGTTCCTCCCTTACAATACATCTAGCTCTATAGGTGGTATAGAAAAGCTATCATGAAAAAAACCATCGAGCTGTCTGGCTGCAATAAGGCTTCTAGCATGTCCATGAAGTCCCACTTCCATATGCATTTAAACCTGGGACTCTCATTTTTGTGTGCATACATATGTAAGCCTAGATTTTCTAAACTCAGAACATAGGCATTGGTCCTGAATTAATTTTTAGCTTCAGTTAAATCTTTTTTCCACAGATGCCTAAATGATCTTCAGTTAAATCTTTTATTATTAAAGAAATACTTAATAAATTGCACTGAACTCTGACTTGATTTCAAAGATCCGACAGATCTATATAGATTTCTGTCCACTGGAACAATGACTATGAACCATCCTTTAAGGGACATTGATGTTTCCACTCTTCATATCAGTTCCCTTTGATAACAAGACAGATCTGCATGTTGTCTGCACGCACAGGCAAATGTTAAACAAAAAAAAAAGTTTGTGAATTCCATTCCAACATCCGCGTTTGTCAACAAACATTTGGTAGCTCTAGAAGGTACACCAGAACAACTGTGAGGATGGGATGGCAAGAAAAGCATGAAATAAAATCTCCCCTCACAAAGACAGGAATTGTGTTCAAACACTGAATCAGCATTATATCTTAGATGTTTTCACAAAAAAATAACCTGTGAACTGAAGAAGAATACCTGCTTTTTGAGACTGATGTGCTTTCATGATGTAACTAAACGGGAATCTTTGTGAAGAGTATACATGACGGTCTTACTACTGCTGTTCCAAACTAGAGAACAGGTACTGTGTGATAGCAGAGTCCTGATGCAAACAAAACACAGTAAGTGACTGCTTCCAAGCCAAACGTTATCATCTAGCTCTAGTTTACAGGAACTGAAATGCCTGGAGTAAAATCTCAACTGGCATCAGCCTGCTCTAGGCAGCTAACTTCATCTTCCCACCTCCACTTTCTCCTCCTACGCCACAGTTTATGCCTCACTGTTGGATTCAGGGAGCACGTGCCTCAATATGTTTGCGGAGACAGAGTGTAGCACTCCGTATTAGCTGGCACTTTTTGTTGTGATTTCTAGCAGGTAATAAGAAGAGTCAATATTAAGAATTTAAATGCCTTTTTCTTCTTACTCATTTGCTGCAGTCTATCAGTTAATAAATTTTCTGAAAACATAGAGACACATTTTGTGCACACATAGCTCGCTTTTGGAAACTTCTGTTAACATTCTCACAAAGTCCACACAGCTCCAGGCACTGTGCAAACATATGGGAATATATAGAGTGAAGTAAATACAAAACAGTAGAATGAAATATTGGTAGATATAAAAATAAGGCCACGAATAATACAGGTTTAAAATAACACAGGTTTATAGAACAGATTTCAGTAAACAATATCGCACATTTTAGTAGAGAGTGTGTACATGTGACAAACTGTCACTGATTGCTCCACAAAGCTACTTTCTCAGTTATTTGTCCAAAATTCTAATATAAACAAATATCTAGTGCATCTCAACACTACAAGTGACACTAGTGTAAAATGTAGTGAACTAACATGGATTTCCCACCCCCCCTCCCCAATTCACTTCTATTCAGTTAAAGTCTATTTAGTTAAATGTGAAAGGAAAAAGTGCTCAACACTTGAAGTCCGAGTTTTTTTTTCCTTTAAGAGAGAGGAAAACCAACCAAATCTCAATGGCTCCCTCTGCTGTCATGTCTTAGGAGATTCATTCTATTTGTAATTTTTTTAATTTTTTTTTTTTTTTCTCCCTGCACCAGTCAGCCAATATCTGGTATTTTCACACATCATATATTGTTCCAACTCTGAAGAGTCAAAGACATCTATCCAAAAGTAAATTCCTCAAAGTGCAATTAAATACCTGCTTATCAAGGCTGGAACAGCAGCATCCCTTCATGTTTGCATGATAGCTACGCATAGCGTTAGGAAAAATGTTTACTAATGGTTTATTGTCTTCGTCATCAGCTTTGGGAGATGGATTTAACTTCAGAAAGAGATATGGATTTTGTCTCTAACAAAGCCAGACGACTTTGCATGAGCAATAGTATCAGAGTAACAAAAATTTCAAAGCTATGGGAACTGTCCTAGAGACAGAACGCATTTCTCCTAAACCAAAAAATACTCTGTAACCAATTAAACAAGCTGGAGAGCTATATTGCCTCTGGCAAGCATTTTGCCTCGCTCTTTGCCAGCCCCAAGACACAGATGATGGAAGCGCTTGGAGTTACCTGGTACAGGTGAGTAGCAAAGCAGCAATATCAGGGTGCCTTGCCAGACAGCTGACAAGGATTTGACTGCCTCTCATCATCATGGTAGGAAGCTTAGTGACAAGCGTTCCATCGGGGAGTCAACAGGTCCCTCAAAAGAGCCAAAACTGGACCCTAAAATCTGCCCTCCCACACTTACGGAAAAGAACAAAGAACGCTGGAGGACGTCGTTTATTCCCAGCAAGTACAAACAAAGGAGGGTAATAAAATTCAACAGTTTTCTGCAGCACTGGGTCAAAACTCAGAAGTGCAAATTTAAGAGGAAAGCAAAATACTTGAGTGCTTCACTTTCCAGACAGTCTGCGAAACCCACCTCCCCAGGCACAGGACGTGGCGGCCGAGGAGGGGCTCGCTCGGCCAGCCCAGGGTTCCCCCGCGCACGGGGCTCCTGCACCTTGGCCACCCGGCAGAGGCACACGCTGCCGGCTGACGCGTTCCCCTAATGCTTCCCTAAACTATATTTGGTGTCTGAGGTTAATGGAATGACTGCAGCGAATATTTCCGTACTAGTCACAGAATTTGCCCTGATTGCTTCCATCTTCCTTCCACTCCGAACCCGATATCTCCCAAACCAGGAGCTATATTTACCCCTCGCACACTGCAACGTTTGATGGTCTCATGGTTCTAAATTGAGCAGCTTCTGTCATGCCCAGGACCAGCCGTAACCCTTCTCTGTCTGGTCTCCACATCAGACTTCTGGGTGCATTTGTGGTGCCCCATCTAAACCGCACTTAGATGTACACAGTTAAATAGCCAGTGGTCATCTCACTCATCTGATAGCGAAAATGAGATCGCTGGATGGTCCACACTGTACTTACTCCACTTTTCACTTAGGGTGCATTTAAACTGGTGGAAGCCTGTCTTTCTCCCCAAATTGCTAAGGTACAACTACAGTCTAATTTTGCCTAAAGATTATACCCAGCTGCATCTGTCTCAATCACCTTTCTCCAGAAAACTTCCTAAAACCCATCATGTTTCCACTCTTCCCACATCCTTGGCAAAGCAAAACCATCCTCTAGATTTCAACTTTTGTTTTCTTTTTACTTTTTCACCATTATGGTATGTTAATTCACCTACAAAAACAAAGTCTAGTTTACTCTTTGTAAAGCTATACAAGCACTCTGATTTATTACTTACAGCCTCTTAGCATGAAATGGCTCTGCTCTCTAGTTCTACTAGACGAGGCTCATGCATTAAATTCTACCCATCCAAATTTAGGTAATACTTCTAACATCCCAGGTTTAGCTTAGAGGTGGACCATCCTAATGCAACAAGAAAAAACTGAAAGAGCCTTTGAAATATTTCAAGTGAAAGATGCTCAAATAATATTAAGATAGCTCTATATTTAAAATCTCCCAAATGTCTTCAGCTTACAGTCGTGGTTCTTTGCTATCAAAGCCCATACCTGGTGAATTTAAGTCTAGTCTTATTTACCTAGATCACAAATACAAATTACTTAATCACCTTATCCGAGGTAGATACTATATCCAGGCATCAGTGGAAAAAGCTAACTAGAATGGTCAAAAAAGTTCAAGCATGATTCCTCATAAGGTACCTTGTAGTGCTATCAAACACTTAGACATAAGAGAGCGGTCTGCACATTTACTTACCCCCTGGATTAGATCTTTTTGACATTCATCTTTGTAAGAAGTTGCATCTTTATTTCCTTGAGTTCAGTCTGAGGGCTGCACACTTTCTGGTTTACTGGTATTACTTTCCTCACTGGCAGGGCTGGAAGGAGCAATTTTCATACAAGAATTGCTGATGTTAAAAAGCCAAAAAAATTTTTGGCACGCTTACACCTGCCCCTTCAAGATGTCTGATGCTGGAAAGCAAGGGGGTAGAAGAGGAATACAATTAGTTAATGCAAGCAGTTAGCAAGCCCATCCTCTGTGCTTTTTTAGACAAGAGAGAGAACACAGCCTCCCAAAGCTCCTCTTGCATCTATTCCAAACTCTGCCTACAGAGCTGGAATAATTATCCTGACCTTGGATCAACTGAGTATCAGAAAGTCTGAAACAAAAGAAGTTCGTGAAACTTATCTTTACAGTATTTTCACGCTTGATTAATTTATTCCCTAACCCCTACTAGGTCAAGAAGTGCCCACATTACTGATATACAACCAAGGCATAAAGATTAAAGGATGTTTGCTGTTCAATAGAAAGTCTTAGGCACCAAACCAGAAAAAAAAAAAAAAAAAATCCCACCCTGTCCCTTTCTTTTCTATAAAGCCATTAATCGGTGAATTAAACCAGAAAACTGTGGATACCAAACCTTTTCATTTCCTCACGATGCAGATGCACCTGCTGTATGCAATGTCTCATTTTGTTTGCTGGCCCGGTGGAGGTAGACTCTTGCACGAGAGAAATGATCCAGCTCCAGACTTGCCCACCACAATGCAGGTGCAAGCCAGAAGGCTGCCGCGGGCCAGGGGGCCCACGGGGCCGGTCGGTCCGGTTGAGAGCAACCCGAGTAGCAAAGCTTACTAGCTCTCCTTCCATCCTAGCTCTCACTCTCTGACAAATAAACAACTCACTTGGGTAAAGACATCTTTATACCAGCATTAGAATAATCTGAGCTCTGTGTAAATTATGGCACACTTGATATTCAGTCTCTTACAAAAGAGCTCTACCTCTGCAAAGAAGGCTGAATGCTCAGGTTAAAATCTGCAGAATACAAGAGATGATACCCAACAGCATCTCACTGCTGTTCTGGAAACCAAAGTTCCTGGAAGGAAAACCTGGATTCTTAAGCACCATTTCTTTATTTCAGAAAGTATTTCCTCCAGCAATTGCACTTCAGACAAAAGCAAAGGAGCCAACTTTCATCTGGGAACAGGCTTTCCTATGCCAATTCCTGCAGGCCCTGACACGAGCGTCAGGGAAGAAATCAATAGGAAAGAGCAAACCCAAGCCAGTAACTAACCCAACGTCAAGCACATTTTGTCTTTGTACACTAGATTCAGTGGGAGTGCAGCACCTGCCTCCTTCTAACTCCTATATTTAGTTCTCCTGTAGGTTGCTTTAGCATGCTTCCTCTGGAATACCAAACACATTTAAAGTCGGAAATTTTGACCAAATGGTCTCCATAGGTAACTAATTGCTGGAGTTCTGAGGTGGTTTTCCAGAGGAAAAGAGAGTGTGGAAAGTCTGTGGACAGTCCTTCTAGACACATCTAGTAACTGAAACTTTCCAACCACGTTTCTGTCATGTGCCATATAGATTGGAATTTGCCTTGCAAAATTAATTTTACCCATAGAAGAACATTCCATTTATCATCTTGATAATTTTTCGTATTTGGTTAATGTTGGTTTGGTTTTTTGTTTTGTTTTGTTTTGTTTTTTAACAGAGAAAATCCATGCTTGACTTGGTCCTTTTGACAAAGTTCTCAATGGACTCTTTTGTTCTTGGCTGTCAAGCAAGTCGTTTCTACTGCAGATATATTAATAATTTTAAAAAATGTTTTCCTACACTTCTTCCTTTTAAAGGTTTTCTGAATCTATTCAAGTTGCATTGAGCTATTTATATATATTTATATATTATTATAAAGCAGTTGAACTAATTCATTGAAGTAAAAATCCAGACAGGGTCCCGATTTAGGAAGTCCCAGCTAGCTGAAGGCTAGTAGAGCACACCAGAGGCAGCTTATGCTTTCCTTGCTCTCGCACTGCTCTTTTAAGTGTTCACAATCGGTCGTGATCAGAGGCAGGATAACACATTAGTCAGATCTTTGGTCTAACTGGCATATCCACTCTTAGATGGCACACTTTGTGGGAAGCTTTTGATTGTAAAATATGTGCAAAAAGGGCTGGGTTGAAATTTCAAAACATTTTTGCAATGCACTTCTTGAACTTGTTAAAACTTAAGACTGAAGTATCTTTTCATACTTTCTGGATCTCAGTTCAGGCAATAAAATGAAATTCAGTTTTATTTATGTATTTCATGTATTTATTTTTAGGATCTTTTTTGAGCACAATGTTATGAATACCAAGACACATGAAAGTGTTTAAATCACTTTGATTCAGAAAGAATAGGAGGAAAAAAAAAAAATGAACCGAGTGCAATTTAATACACTTTTTTACATCCCACATTTTTGGTTCATTTCTTTGGAGTTAGTGAAGTAGAAGACTCCTACATGTTTTGGGGGTTTACATGACAGTAAGATTTTAATTTGATCTGTATTGGGTACCAGCCTTGGTGACATTACCAACCGAGGTCTTTGGGCTAGACTTAAGTCTGTGAAGCTTTGTGCTTAAAAAGATGTCCCCAGAACTTTCTGCAGTATCAGAGCATCCATACAGATTGCGAGAACTGAATCCAAATCAGCCAACAGTGAGCCTTTTATTATTAGTGATGCAAGCTAGATGACAGGGGAAGGTTAAATACATCTTACATCTCCTGCAAAATTTCATACTCAAGAGCTGTAGTCTCCCATAAGACTCGGCACTTCTCTTCTTGTCTTTGAAAAGCTGCAGAGAGCTCATCCCTCTTTAAATGTCGCTAGCAGATTAATGGGTAAATTACTTAGCAACCTGGATGTTTCCCTCTTGACTTCCCTCCTCAGGCAGAAGGGATTCAAGGTCAAGCTCTTACCTTTGTGTGGAAAGTTGGAACCAGAGAACCGCAGCCATCCGGAGAGCAGGCACCCCTACTTTCAACTCTTTCCTCCCACCTGCGTGACAAAATAACTTTGCTACAGTTCTTTTCTCCCAGTTCAATCAAAACTTAAGACTGAAAAATCCCCAATTACTATTAAAAAAATTATTTCAAGATCCCTTTGCATCCATTTCTACACCCTCTATCCACTTCTTCCTGTACCTCCCCTGCTAAACCCTTCTTGGTCCCCAATACTCCTCTACTTTCAGTCCTTTCCCTAGAGTTTCCATGTATCTCACCACTACCAATTTCTATTTAACCCTTTTCCCACTTCACAAAAAACCCCAAACAAACAAACACAAAAAAGGCTAATATGTTTGCTGCCAGCACATTCTGCCCTCAACTACCCCCACTTCCTCAGGCTGTCTTAATTACAAGCTTTCAAGTTCAGGGACATCCTTGTGTGAAGAGTCTAATGCAAGTGCCTCACCCTTTGTGTGTCCTTCAACTCTCCGGGAGAAAATGTGATTTATTATAATAGGATTATTACATTTTCAGTTACATATAGACGAGTTGATGCCTGCTGACGGTTGACTAGGTGTAGGTGTAAGAATTAACTGCATTACATTTTTGCATTTTAGTTGGAAGATCTGTTTTTCTAAAAATACGAACAGGAGAAAGTTTGTGGACATTGATGTTTGCAGAAATAAACATTTTAAACATCACATTCAAGATTACCTTTTGACTGCCAAATGAATAATGATTTCTTTTTCTCCAGCAGTATTTTGATACCAGCATTTATGATTTAAAGAAGCTAGCTTATTTAAATAAATCTTACCACACCAACTTAAAAGTACAGCACAGTAAGTAGTTGTTTTGTTCACCCCATCAGACTACTACCCCAGTCCTTCATTACACCATTAATTCCTAATCTGTACCCATAAGGTATTTGTCTCCCCCATTGCTCACGCATCATTTGAAAGACATACTCTGTAACAGGGACGGTCTCATTTGGGGTCTCTATTAAGTCTCTGCCTCAGTCAATGGTACCTCAACTTCTGAGGAGCACGATTATAAAAAAATAACAACTTCTTCGATCCGAGATCTGGTATAGGCACAAGCTCTGTTTCAAGTCTCTTTTCACACGCTCATCTTGAAAAGTCAGATGCATTATTTTTCAGCGTCACCCAGGTAGCAGCGCCTTAGACTGATGTTTCTCTTTGCACACTCCTTCATGGGAGCTTAGAAGCAGTCTAACAGCCCAAACTTCAAAACTAGTTTGTTCAAATATCTGCATTACACAAACTTTTTCCTGCGCTGATTGTAGTTCTGGGGGATCTGAGGATGGAGGAGGAGAGAAGGACAGAAAAGTACCTTCTAACTCAAAAAAAGGAAAAAAAAAATTGAAAAAGGGAAAGAAAAAAAAAAAAAAAAGTTGAATTTCTCCCAACTGAAAACCATCTTTTTTTATTATTTGTAATCATTAGAACTGTAGACTTAAGATGAACTCCCTCAATTATATAGTTAAAAAACCCCACACAAAACAGACAAACTTAGCTTTATACTCAACCAACATACAAATGCATAGCGAAACAGAAGACATCCGGACTGCATTTCCTCAATTTCCTTTTACCTTAGGTCTTGTTGGTTTGTTTGCTCCCTGCAGGTGAAAATATCACACAATTCCATCTGTTTCTCATTTTCTTGAAAGATTTCCCATTATCCCTCCCACTTGTTCCAACCGAATACACCAACAGCTCATTGTTCTTTTACATGCCATAGGTATGATTAATTGAATTGCAAGGAATGGGAGAAAAACATCAAAAGAAAAAGAAGGCAGAAAGTCAAAGCGTCCTTTCAAGTGAATTTTCCGTTGCTGAGAAAGCAGGTAGGCTCACTGAATGAGATTCAAGTTACCCAGCAGTCGCAATCTGACGCTTAGATCTAAAGACACTAAATGAGAAACCCCATCAGGTTTTAATGCTGCAGAAAAGCTGTGTTTAAACAGAGACTTTTCCAGCCTACCTAAGTCTTCAACACCATTAAGACCGATTTGGCACAGAGAAAGCTATCTAGAACTTGCAAGACAGTTAAGCAGTGAAAGTGTTTAAAACACAGCTTGTGTGGGAAACCTTCAGTATTTTTTTTTATATCTGATGTAGAACTTAATTGTATTTCATTATCTTGTCATTTAGTCAGTATGAGAATTAAAAAAAATGATGCAACATATCAGTATAGCCTGCTCCAAAGACTGACAACTATTCACGGAAATAAACTACTAACTGAGTAACTTCTTCAGATAAGCAACTGAAAATAAGCAAGACGAGAAAAATCAGTAACCATGAAGTCAGCCGGGGAAGTCTAGTAGACAGCGGTTTAACATCGTTTGTACAGCTGTTAGTTTTCTTTGGTGTTCCAGCATTTCATCTGCTTCCTGGGATAAGTACTCCTGTCTCCATTGTTTGACTTTCAAGCTTTCAAAAAAATCATCAATACTCACTAGCAACCCAAAGAGCAGATACCATAGTAATTTATTAACATTTAAAATAAGCATAAATTTCAGGAACTAAAAACTTCTCTGAATTGTTCTGCATGTGATATTCTTGAAATTAAAGATCAATACAACTGAAAGACCAAGCATTATCATAAAATAAGAAGTTGAATGAATACAGCTCAAGTGAATAGCAAGTAAGGTACATTAACTTGAAGAAATTAAATACAGTTTTACACAATTTCTGATGAAGCACCACACTCACAAGACCCAGTGAAGCATCTCATGAGAACTAAGCTGCAAACCAGTTAAGCAGTTGAAAACAAACTGGCAGCAAATTTAAGTTTTAAAAAAATAATAATTACGGTAAGAATTTAGTAGCACGTTTTTCAGAGAACTAGCAGAAGAGGGGCAGATTTAACATCCAATGTATTCTAGTCACACAGCACAAACATCTGAATTTTAACCAATTCAACAATTCTGCATTCCTGGGGGGAAGGAAGGAAGGAAGGAAGGAAAAAAAAAAAAAAAAAAGAGAGAAATCTCAGTCCTTTTATCCTCTATTTCACATAGCTGCTAATCTGAACTGATGCAAATACTTGTAAGATCCTTGGGTAATATTGAACAGCGGCTGCATATATTAATGCTTGCAAAATAAAATTTTGGCTTTTTTTGGTTTTTTTTAACAGTAGATATACAATTACAGTAGATAATGAAATATCCACAACCTTTTATCTTGCTATTTTGTTGAAATGTAATAGCCTAGCTCAAACTAAAGCTAAATCTCCATTTAGCTTGCTCAAATGCTTAGTTTGGAAATTTTTATTCCTCGACTAAGCATAAAGCAAGGATTTTTTTTTTTTTTAACATCTGAGGTTCCTTCAGACGTTTGCAGAACAGGAAAGAAAGGATGCATAAATTCAGTGTTAAAGATTAAAGTGTAATGCTTCACATATGAGGGCACAAATCAAGCGCTTGTTCATCTAAAAGCCCACAAACCAAACTTAAAATACAGTCATCAATCTAGAGTATCTTGTTTCATTTTACATGAACATCCACTTCATTCTCAAGATGCATGTAAACTTGTGCAGGCAGATGAAATGTTATAGTATTTCTGAGTGGATGAAATTCAAAACAACAACCAAAAAGTGAAGTTTCTCAAGTGTTACAAACTAATTTTACAGGCAAAGGAAGTTAATTCAGTATTAAGATGACAAGTGCAAAAGCGCATGGGATATGCAAACAGCTTATAAACTGTCAGTTAACACATCAGTTACCACCATTAAAATTCAGAAGAACACTTAGAGTGGACCCTTGTATTTAAGTAGCTGTATGTCCCTTAAAATTCCGATGGAATCATGTCCCTTTCTACCTTCTGAACAAAAATGTTTTAGAGCTAACTTTAAAAAATGGCGTATACCACATGGGAGAGTGAATTCACCCAGTTATTAAAGCAATATTTCTCTATTTACATTGTGCCAAACAGGCTGAGACAACATAGGAAATCTAGCTGAGTTTTTCTCCAGAGAAGGAAAAGTTAAGTCAGGAACTTTTTTGCAGGTTGTGAAATCAGCATCCAACACCAGGCTTCCTCATGGGCATCCAAAGGAAGCAGCAGACAAAAGACGTAACAGTGGAGCCTTCCCAGAAGGGGCAGGGAAGGGGGAAGGAATGCTTACTTAGATGGGAGTAAGAAATTCACTGCCTCTTGAATGTCTGCCTAAGAACAGACTTCTGGAGGAAGATACAGGAAGACCCACCCATTTGCAGTGTGGCAAACAGTTTCTTGTGAAATACGTAGGGAAATTCATTGGAGGAGACATCCAACTGGTGGCTGACTTCTGTTCGTCATCTTTCCACTTGTGGGGAAGGACAAGGTCAGAAAAGAACAAGTAACACAAACATTATGCATCCTCTTACATTAACAAACAGCAACTTTTATTATTAATATTTATCTTGGAGATCCCTGGACACTGAAAGTATCATTAATAAGAATACTCCAGGATTATTATGGGAAGAGAAATACTGTCAAAAGCCTGGACTAGATACAAATTTAACTTTGTGAACTGAAAGGTCCATATTCATCATATTGAAATGCACTTTATTAAAATATTTAACATAGGACAGTGTAGAACAGATGTTTTGAGGAAAACATGCCAGCTGTACACTAATATTTTAATTTTATATGAGGCCAAAATCATTTTCTTAAAATTCCTATGTTCCACAGAGAAATTCTTTCCTCTCCCATGCTAAACTATGGTGGACATGTCAGGCTGAAAATAGAATAAAGATATGACCAGGTTACTTTTGTGGTAACTTTCAAACAGATCAAATGGTCAATTCTCACGCCAAATTCTTATCTAAGTTACCATACTCTAATGCACGCAAAAAAACCCACAAAATTTAAACCAAGGTTTTGCTGCAACTGAATGGAAAAGACCTGCTCTCTTAATCTGTCTTATCAGTAAATTATATGGATCTTCACCTGGCAAAAGGACAAACAAGACACTGAAAATCTGTGTGTATTTCCTTCACAAAATGGTAGGAAAAATGAGTTCAAGCGACTTTGAAAATAACATAAAATCCATTCCTAAAGGGTGATTTGTATTTTAATGCCTAGAATTACTCATTTAAAAATCAGTGCTGCAGAAAATTTGAAGACTGTCCACACTGGATTTCAACTACACTAGACTCAGCTGATGTAAAAAACTTTCTAGTAAGAGAGACACCAATACTTTTGAAAAATTAAGGTAACTGCTACTTACAGAATTCAAAACAGTTGCTTCAACCCAGTTTCAGCTAGGAAAGATGCACTGATACCTGTACATCAAAATAGTTTATTTAAAATCTTTTTTTTTTTTTTTTTTTTTTTTTAAGGAATATATTTCAAGTGGGTAAATTCTCCTACAAAACAGAAAGCAACTTCAAATTAGAACTTTGAACAGTGAAAAATATTTAAGATGCTTCCTCCTAAATATGACATTACTTGCACTTGACCAAGAGCTCAAAATCATCTTTTGTTTGGTGCCACAGATTTGTCCATGATGAGAATCATTTTGGCAGTGGGCTTTTGCATCTAAATTTTGCAGACAGTGCATTACGAAAACTGCCAGAGTATCCAAAAAAGAAGAAAATAGAGCAAGAGGATGTATAGAAGCAAGTATTTGATAAATTAAGCCTAGAATAGTAAAAGACACAAAGCAATGAATTTGCCTAGTTGTGAATACAGAGCTTTTCCCAATCCAAGTCCCTCAAAATAAAGTAGTACCCATATTTTCCTTAAGCCAGCAACTCGAGCATTTAACTGACAAGAAGTATTTCTTGCAAAGTCAAATACCAAAAAACCTATGTTAAAGATGCTGATCTTACCAAGTCAAGAGACACTCAAAGGTTAGCAACGCTCATACAATTTTAATTTGTCACACTTTTGTTGGTAGGACAAGCCTTTCAGCAATAACTTTTCTATATGAATTCTCAGGTCTCTTCAAAGTGGAAAAAGCAGACAAAATAGAAAATACTCAGTGTTTCTTCCCTCTTCCTGGTATCACTAAATGTGTCTAATAACATCGTATCTCACTGTACACTACCAAAATCTTACACTGAAACTACTACCTGATTTTTTTTCTCAGGGAGCCTTTCCCAGTTTTAAACATCCTGTGGGATCTCTGGTTCATCAGCCCATAGGTGCATAGTTCTAGTGCAGCTAAACCTATTCAACAGCGGGTACCTGCTTCCAAAAGGACAAATCTCCCCCCTTCCCCTCCCACCATCCCCTTTCTAAACATCTCACCTCAGAGAACTGCTCAGACTGTTAAACCAGCAGAAAATGTCTTGAACTGGACCAGTATGGATCACAGGACAAATGCTGACACAAAGGAGGAGGGATCAGGAACAGAAAAGGGCTTCCACCCACTCCTCCATTAGCAAGTTACAACTTCGCTGTATTGAAAAATCAGACCAAAAAAGGTATTTCTACATTTATTTGAGATATTAAGCACCATTCCTTTTCTTCCTGGAGGAAAAGAACTCGTGCATAAGGAAGCTGAATGCTAGAAGTTTCACATGTCCATTAACTAGTACAGCACTCCATAGCTGATTTTACAATGTTATATACTATTTTTACAGTACTTTATATGCACATAAAATTCCTTTTAATTTCAGCTGCACATACTAAACTCTCAGCAGTCGGCAAATCGGTCGCAACATGACTAACACCATCAGCAATGAAACTCTTCTATTTGTAGATTTGCTAACAATCCTGGAACAGTGTAAGAACTGTCACAGCTCTCTAAATGTGATCACCTCCTTCTCTCACAATCCTGTCTCATTTTCCAAGCCTTCAAAGTCTGCAACAGAGTGATGAACCCATTTTATACTAAACCTGATTCAATCCAAGAGAAATGCTCATGCTATTAGAATAAAAGAGGCAAGGGGTAAAGCAGGAAATACTAACAATGCCTGCAAAAATATGAATACTGCAGTGGAAGCAAACTAAGGTTGCACATGCAATCAATTCCTGAATGCCTGACTCTAACAGTAGCTTTCTTTTAACTGGAAACTTCTGTGCATTTTCGTAAGATATTTTTGTAACAAAGCAGAAACATGCTGATCCCTTGAAGGACCATCAGCAGGACTACATTCTTTGGACTCACAACATTGACCTTTGCCACTTCAACTGATCAATGACAGTTGGAATAATAGGCAGTAATCCATAAATCAAGTCAATGGTGGGAAACAAATAGCTATAAAACCCATTAGCAAGAAACACAAATGCATGGAAGCAGCAATTTTTGGGCTCAAGCGAAATTTCAAAGGGTTTGGGCTTGAAACTTTTATCTCCTAGTTACCTCTTACAATATGCCCTTCACTTATCCCTCCCTTGCCCCATTTGCTATTTCTTACACATCTGCATTTAAGGGAGATTGCTTCTTTTCTCAAAATATCAGAGTGGCTTCCCTTTCAAGCTTCCAGGAAAATGGCAGTAAAAATTAAGATACTTATCTGGTACTCTGCAGCTTCAAACAATATTTTAAACAATGAGAAAAAAATAAGCATGTACTGAACCTTTTGTGTTTGCACAGTTAGAAGAGTGCAATGGGCTTAAGAGAGAAAGTAAAATATAGCAAAATAGGCTGTATTCAAAAGAAACCTCTGCCACTTAAGCTCCAGAACTTTGATTGCCAGAATCTGTAAATGTAGGACTCAAAACACAATATAAACATCTGTGTTGGACAGTAAAACATGAAACATGTTCAAATAATATGTGGTATTGCTATTTTAAGCTATAACATATCTGACATCTACATTGCTGTTCTAAAAAGAGAAAGCTATCCCTGGAGTTTGGTACAGGCTGTTCAGTATTTTGTACAGTCAATACACCCGCTTAACATTTTTTTAATACTCTCTTCCAGAAGATAGAATGTGCTGCTATATAAACTGAAACAAAAGATACAATTTTTAGAAGTTAAAAACTAGTATAGAATTACCCCATTTAATGTTTATTCAAAAATTCTTGTTGCATGGTTCTAATAAAAATCATGATAACATGGCTATGAATACGTCATCTCCATGGATTGAAGTCTTTTTCTAAAATTATTTTCAAAGAGGGGAAAAAACACCTGGATGTTGGGACAAATGAAACAAAAAAATTTGAGAAACAGAGTAGATGCTTGCTAAACAAGAATTATGTTTATTTAGCTAGTGAATCACCTAGAGGAGTAAATTTTCACTTTCATGATAGCAATCTGTCAGGCTTGCAAACACCCAGAAATAGGAATTAAAGATTATTTTAAATGTAGTTATAAAGGTCATAAAAAGTCTGATTTAGACTGAGGTACATTTACTCAAAACTGAGATTCATTGAGTGGTAGCAAACAAACAGTTCCTCAGACAAATGCACTTTTTTTTAGTATACATGAAAAAAAAAAAAAAAAAGAAATGTGCATTAACTGGTGGTGTCCACCAAGCTGCATATTCTCTTACACCAAACAGTCTGAAACAAGGGAAATGTCATTCTAATATAATTTTATGTTACGTTTCATTTGGCTAAACTGCAGCTTAAAGTTGCTTTGCCATATTAAAAAGATTACTACAATAATTTTCACATGAACATTTAGACTTGAGTTTTACTCCAGGACTAAATATGGCATGATTTGCTTTTAATCTGTTGAATAGCTAAAAACTGACAATTAAAAAAACTACAACAAAGAAAAAATTAAGTTGAAGCAATGTGAATCTCACATCATTGAACCACTTCTAATGGTTAAATGTTAGTATTTAACAAATTCAAAGAGTTAATGAATCCTTGCATTCGTTCGGTCTCCTGTGCCTTAGCTAGGATGCATAAATACAAAAGACAGCAGATACTGGTAAAAGCTTCAGGACAGAAAGTGCTTGACGAAGGTACAGTTCTCAAGTGTGTTTGGTGAGAGAGTATAAGGGCAGATGCACTGATGAGAACCATTACAAGAAGAGTCAATTTTGTGTTAAAGTGTTCAAAGATGTCACCTTAAGCAGAAAAAAGCTTTAATAACGTCTTCTTAGACATATTAGGCATTTCCAGAGTCTACATCATTAGTGTTGTAATTCTAGCAGGACATCTCCATATAGTTATTGTTTGTTTCTATTTCTCTCCTGAAAAGAAGAAAAAAAAAAAAAAAAAAAAAAAAAAACAGAAAGGAAAATCATGTTAATACACATATTTCAACATTATCTGCTTTCCTCTCATTACAGCAGTTGCATTGTTGGCAATTTCTCTAAATCAGGTAACAAGCTTTCACAGAAAAAGCTTCACTTTTTTTCAGGAACATGAAAGATCTAGTACAAGTCAACTTCATAAAATGAAACACAGAAGTATACATCAAACTAAGAGGCAAATATGTTCAAAAAAAAAGCTATCAAAAAGAGAAGGTTTTAGAATGTTACTTTTAAATCACTTCCAATAAAATATATTACACAAAGTCAACCCAGTAAGGAGACCAAGGGGCCTACAAACAAGGCAAGAAAGAGGTATCCTAAATCTTCTGCTTAACGTGTCAAAAAATGTTCTGCATGAATACTTAAATATTCTACTCTCCATCCATTATATTCCTGAAAAAAGTAAAGATCATATGCCCAGTGATCTCATTCAAAGCCCACATTAATAAAATGTTTCAATGTGCTTAAGATCAAAAGGTAAAGGAAAAGTTGGCCCAGTACCTCCTCCTCCATACAAACACCTTGCTCAAATGGCAAGAAAAAGAATTTTAAAAAAACCCCAACAACAAAAAAAGCGCCATCCATAACTTGTTTTTTTTAGAAATTAATTTTAATGACAAAATGCAAAAACAGTGAGGTACGAATGACTGGGGGAAAAAACCCACGGAAATGCAAGCCTGAGTCAAGACCATATTCACCACAAAGCCCTCACAGCATTGCAAGCCGTTGCATTGGTGCAATGGAACTAAGTGTGTAATATCATCTAATACAAGCAATGATAAACAACTTTGTACAATTAAGGGCTAAAACACTAATTGCACTGTATCTCTTATCAGGGACTAAAATTCTTGCTCTGTATTACAAGCCTAACAAAGCAAATAACATTTTCAGTGCTTTATCACCACCCTCCATTTTCTCTACCTTATTGAACATAAACATACGCTTAGGCATTATGACTACCTCTAGGAAAAAATAAACCCACATCAATAAACTATATCTTGTTGCCTTCATTACATATCTACTAGACTGTAAAAAGACACTGCAGTTTGACTCTAAGAAAGCAAGAATTTATCTTCCAATAGCATTTCCCTTACTAAAATGTACAACTGAACATGTTATATAAATGTTTTAAAATACCTTCATGGAAGAGAGGTAGGTTCCCTCCCCCCTTTAAAAGAGAACAAAACACTCATTTCCAGTATTTTTATTATTATTGCATTACACAGCATGTTATAAATGGAATATAAACATAGCAGGGAAAAACAAAATAAACCAGGAGGCATTTGAACAATGATTTCAAAACCATTCTATCTGATACCATGCTGAAACTTTATTATGCTAGAAACTATTTAGGAAAAGTACAAATTAGTGTATGAACACAAACAAATTCTGCCAAAGAGACACTAGAATGAAAGTAGAGGATATATAACATTTACACTGCTTATTAGAGTACAGCTGATGATCTAGTCTTCTCCAAGACAGACCTCCAGATTGCTTCAAGACGAACACCAAAACAGGTAAAGCTTACAGAGTTCTTGATCACAATAAGCAGCTCACGGCCCCAGCAGCTCTATAGCCAAGATAGTACATTCTCTAGGGCAGCACTTCAGTATATTTAAAGTCAGAGCAATACTTGCACTGTTCTGCTAGAAAGCTTTTTTTCCTAGTTCAAAGAGACATGACTGATATTTGCACAGTAAGATACTGTTTTTAAAATGTGAGATTGATAGTATCAGTCATTAACACAGACTGGTATGTTAACAGTGCATGTCTAGGCTGAAAACAGATGATCACTGGCCTCATGCCTCACTATGCATGTAAGGCATTCAAAAATAGCCTTCTCAAGCACATCTCAGATTATTCCTCTACCATTAGCAGACTTCAACTGAAAGAACCGCACAAAGTGCTGGAAAAAACTACTGCAGTACTAAGTAGTGGCCTGTGAAACTGCAATGTTAATAATGAAACTGATATTTTAACAATTTTAAATACTACCTATGTACAAATAAAATCATTGGTTCCTGCCCATTTGCAAGTTACACATGTAACCACTGAGTCAAGCTGTCTATACACCTTCTCTCTGCATTGCAAACCGCTGCATAGTAAACTGACCAACCTTGTCCTTTGTGCAGCCCCTGAACTCAAAATGCATTTAAATTCATAAAAAATCAAAGTAGAAAGGGAATGATATCCTTTATTTCATCCATTGGAAACAGGTAGTCAGGTGTTACAAATGTCAAGTCCTTTTTGAATTCCAGAGAGAAAAAGGGCTTCAAAACAACACTAGTACATCTTTCCTGTAGTCTCAAAGTTACATATTACCACATATATATTTAAATACTTAAAGCATACATACAAACTCAACATCTTTCAATGCAAGTGAACACGTTCTTCAGGTATTAGTATTAGTAACATTTAGCACTCTGTACAGCAAGACGGACAGAGAGAAAACATGGTTTATTCAAAATGTAGGTAGCGGAATTACACTCAGAAGCAAACTAAAAACACACCCCCCCAGCTCTAAGGCAAATCACACTTGCTACCACTGCCTTTTCCTGTCTCAAAAAGTATTCCTCTTCTGATTTTTTTGGGGTGGCTTTTGTTTGATTGTTTGGTTTTGTATAAACAGTGATTATGGACAAACTAGCAGAAGACTCTATCCCCAGCAGGCTTCCACCATCAGAGAGTGAGCAGAGGAAGTTTCCAGCGTACTGACTAGATTCCACATTTCCCTTTCACCCAAAATCTCTTATTTCTTACATTCAGATGAGTAAAACCTTTGCCACATCTCTTGGACAAAAAGCTTCTCCAGTCAATTTAAGTCCCCTGCGAAAGGCCAGCTTCACTTCAGAACTTGCCAGGGCAAAGCTACCCAGCTTTAAAGGGGAGTTCATGAGCAAGGACATGGAAATTAAGTACCTTTTGAAGTAGGACAATGGGGGAATGCATTGGCCGGTTAAAGGCACCTGCCAGTTGCAGATCATGCAAGTAACTTTTGACACAAACTGACCCAAGTGAAGGTGACCCTAAAAACGCTCGGGCCTTAGAAACATGCATTGATCTAGTGCAAGGAAGAAAATGGAATTAACTCAGCCTGAACTGCGAGGCTGACTTCCAAATTTCAGTTCTCTGAATTCAGGGCATTAATCAAATGATCCTGTGCTGACAAGTAGCTGCAATGTAATTTATCTTCAGATTTAGTGAAATGTCTATACTATCAAAATTTCAAAATTCAAAGCAACAAAAATGTTTCCAGATCTGATTTAAAAGAAATTGTCGAGATGCACACAACAGTGACTTCTAGAAGGTTTTGTGGAAAAGAATGGAAATGAAAAAGCCTCATTTTTAGTAGCAAAAGTGTAAAAGGTAGCCTAACAAGAAGCTACTACAGTTCTCAGGGTTTTTTTTCCAAGATCCCACAAACTGAAGCTCAATGTGAGCAGAGACCTGAAAGAAGGAATTTTGCGTTTTTATAGCAGTTGCAAGCGCTTTTCCAGGTGTCCATTTAGAAAGCTACCCAGAATTGCAGACGCGCACCAGCAAATCGCAGACAGTTCCCCCACTCACTCACCTATAGCTATACTTGCAAATAAACCCCTAGAACTTTGCCAGACTTTTGCATCTTACTGCAGTGTTTAAAACGGTCATGCCTGAAGCTGTCTGCTTCGCCCCTCTCCCAAGAGGCAGCGTTCTCACAGCAGCTTCAGAAGGGAACGCGTAGCACATCTTAGTTGCTTCACTGCAAACTGTGATTTAATCTTCAGATCAAAAGCCCTGCTCATCTGCAATGTAAGCTAACATGTCAGACTGCATTCTGCAAAGTGAGGTGCAGGCACACATCTCCTCTGCCAACTCCACTGCGTGGGCAGAAACACCTGGCAGAGTCAGAACAGACAGCTGTAGAGGTAGTGAGAAGAAGCCACAGCAAAGTTCATGAAATCTCATTTACTAATGGCATCAGCCATAATCTGTAGTTTATTGCACCCTTGTGTACCATTACAGCTATGACAGCATAAAGATTGACCTTAGTGCTTGAGAACCACAATGAAAAACAGACTACTGAGAAAACTGAAAAATGCTAGAAATAGTTTACTCCCTTATTCCATTTATGACAAGGATCTCATTGGCTGTTAACATAAACTACGTTACTGAAACCTCAAAATTCTGTAAAATACAGGTCCTTTTTAACTTCTCACTCTCAAATTCCCAACTAGAGAGGGAAATCTCTGAAGACAGAGATTACCTCAAAACCAGATAAAAATATTTAAATACATCTTTTTGAGAAGCACTTCTGGGAATTCTGGGAAGAAAGGAGCGATGGATCTCTAGAAGCCTTACATGGACCTAGAATTTTTTTCCTGGGGAGATGCCATCCTCTCCCTAAACTCTCATTTTCTCCTATTCCTTTTCCCAACATGAAAACTACAAGGCACAAATTAAAAATTAAAGTCAACGTCGGAAGTCAAACAAGGTTTTACAGCTCTAGAGCAGTTCCTTCTCTTGGTAAGCCTCATGAATTAATACTCATCTGAGACCCTGCTGCTGCAGATCATTTGAACTCCAGATAGTAAATAAAACTTTCAAGCCTATAAATATTAAGAAACTCTGAAAAGCTATGAAACCCAGACTTCTAATTTATTTATTCTTTCTATTAGTTTTGATGGCATTTTACTTATTTCAATCTCTGAAACATACTTAGCAACAGAAAAATGTGAACAAGTTACAGTAAGAATTTAATCCACATCTGAAATTCCACGGAAAACTAAATAACAAGAGTACAAACATTCAGAAGGCAGAGATGGGGAAAGAAATCTAACTACTTTAAAGATACCGTATGATAACATAGAATGAGGAAAGGCTTTGTAGAAACCAAGCTGGAACTTCATGAGCCAGAAAAGCCCTTCCAGTCTTGTTTTCCCAGGTGGATACTTTCAGTGATGGATTGGCCAATTCTAACTACAAGTAGCAAGTGCTGTACATCGTTACACGTTGAGATATCAGATTTTAATTAGCTACAAGACAGCCATTTCAGCAAGTTCATTAAGAGGGGGGAGGGGGGAATCTAGCTTGTAGATCCTTGTTCTTGTTTATTAACAATGCTCACAGTGTAACATTGGCTTTTGAAGACTGGCAACAGATAGCTTCTAACTGCATCTATGGAAATTGCATTCAGCAATGATCACTATCCCAGCAAAAGGAGCAGAAAGATGACTCTGACACATTTTTAATTTTCTTGGACAATCCATGGGTAACAACAAGATCTTATTTAACTGTTCTGCTAAGGAATCTATAGTAGCCTTGGGAGGGAAATGACACCCATTGCAAGGCCTATAAAATACACTGGGGAAGAATTTTTAAGACAATTTTTCTATAACCTCACCACTCATGCTCTTTGCGCATGTATAACTCAAATTCCAGTCTGCCATGAGGAAACATGAACTTATTTTACCTTGTTTTCTCATTATATTCTATCTGAAAGTGCACAGAACATGCAAGTTTGTTTACTTTTTCACAACTGACTATAATCCCTAGGTACAGAAGCAAAACAATAATTATAATTATCTGTCAATATTAAGTACACCACCAGACCTCTGAAAAAGTTCTCACAAAGAACTGGGCTCCAACAGCTCAGCATTTGATACGAATTCTTGTAATTATTTGAACTAGATGAATCTGAAGGTTAAAGCCAATCAATTTTCATATAAAACTGAAACAATCCTAGCTCAACTGTATCTACAGAAACAGCTTTACTAGATATGCAAGATCTGTATGGTTTTAAAGCGCTGTTTTTTCCAGCAAAGCACCACCTGCAATCTTCACTTAAGTTTCTCCTAACTAGCCCATCTGTGGCATGAATCAATGAAGCAAGGCTGAAGCACTGTGTGGAGAGTCACACAGGTTACGACTCCCTTGCAAAATGCAGGCATGTTTCTTCCCTGCAATCTGCAGGAAAAGCACCAGTGTTCTAATCAATTTGTTCTTAATAGAGTAGTGCAATCTGGGGAGATGCATCAGGAAGCAGAAGGCTGCCGCATGAATTTTAACAGCTGTTCATGTACACTCAAGGTTCTGCTTTTGCTGTGGAAGAAGAGACTTGGAATTACTCATTTGCATTAAAAACCACAACTTAAAGACAGCATTCAGAAAAGGTAGAGCTGTCACAGATCCGGATCAATTCAAGTTTGAAATCTTGTCTTAGGCAGCCACCTTCGTATTTAAGAACACTAAATAATTAGATTCAAAAAATTTCTAGTCTCTTAGTCATTAAGGTAAACCATTTGGTTGATATTCCTAGCTTTTCCAGTAGAGGTCCCTATCTTTCAAGACACAAAGAGAATTTAAATCCACTCTGTTAAAAAGACTCTGTAGGCTTGATTTTGCGGGTAGGTGTTTCAAACCAAACAGAAAAACATGACAAGATCCATATAGGTGTTGTTATAAACTAAGACCACCTGTGAGTTTAATTACATTCCATCTCTTTCATTCAACAGTACGATATCGAACTTCCCCTGTTGCAGCATCTTGTCCCTTACTAGAGAAAGGCAGGCCACATCACTACCCAAACTCTTAAGTCACTCTATAAGATGCCATATTTTAACATTGACACCTCTCCATACTATCCCCATCCTGTAATAAATTCTAAGCAGTACCTTTGAACAGAAACAATTGATTCTACCAAATGCACAGAAAACGGGCACATTTGAAATCCATGTGGCTATAACAAGAGAACTTGCATGTCATTTTTAAGCATCTCTAAAACACTAAAGATGCAAAAGCAAATGAAGACATGACAAATAAGCACACCATCATGGGATAAAATTTCTGGATCAGTATGTCTAAAATTATTATAGTTCCAAATAATCCTCCTCTTCTGAGACCCGGGTTACATACTCATCTCACGATTACCAAGGGGAGCAAAAACCTATCTTCTGTTTCTACTTTCTGACCATATTGCTTTTTCTTAAAACAGACATGAGACCTGCAATGTAATTTTCATTTATAAAGATGAAACTGTAGGTAAACACCAAGTTCAAGGAAATTGCAAAATAATGACCCTTGAAACATCATCAAAAGCATACAGGAAACACACGAGTTTCTCAGAAGGTATTACAAAACCTGTTTCATTTAGTGTTTTGAATCTCTTTTAGATGCAAACACACAAAATTTTTAAAGTTGTCTGGTACAACTATCATTTAATTACATTAAAAATGTTGGTCAGCTACCTGTTTTTCTTGACTTGTACAAGGACTGTGGATGTATCTATATTTGACTTTGACATTATAAGCTAGTAGTTGATGGTTAGCGGGTAAGGGAAGGAGGAAGTGTCCACAGTTCAATCTTAATGAATGTTTTCTCACTTCCTTCCTTTTAAGATATTTTTAAGAAATATCAAATCAAGCATAAAGTCAGCAATGTCCTGGAGTGGAAAGGAGTTACACTGCTTAACACTGCAGCCTGATTCTAACCCAATTATCAGAGAAACAGAAGTTACATTAGTACCAGAATGAGAGGAAAAAAAAATAAATTACTCATTTTGACAAAGTTTTATAGCTATATCAGCATTCCTGATACAAGATATGTAGTACAACAGAAGAAAGCAGACATTTTAAATGCTTATTTACTTGTCATTTAAAGGTTTCCCAAAAAGTAAAAATTCCAAATGCAAATTAGATATACACAAATATACTGAATTCCTTGATCTTATCCCATGGATAAAAATTAATTCTTTTTCTGAACTATCTCACTAAAAAAACAAACATAAAGCAAACAAACAAAAAAGCAACATCTAAAACATTCTAGAGTTACATGGAACCATGATCTTTTTTCCATTATATGCTACAAAAGTAGAATGCTGCACTAAAAAGCACCAAAAGAAGTCCTAGGACAAGAGGTAATTGCAAGTTAACAAGCCATCATCTCAGAGTGAGGAAGCTGTAATCTTCCAACAACTGCATTTTTAATCAGAGCTACATTTCATTTTGATCTATATATATTTACTGAAGATCAGGTGCCTAACTACTAAAATATGTTTGGGGTTTTTCTCCCCTGATACCTTTATTTTCCTAATGCAATTACATGTTCTTAAATGGCATATTTTAAGACACTCTTCCATTTTTTCAGATCTGATGGGTACTGCTTTCTGTTGAAAGACAATCAAAAGCATTTTTAAATAAACTGCACATAAATATGCACATTTACCCCACAAAGAAGCAGTTCAAACTAAGGACTACTGTAATTTCAGAGTATTTCAATAAACTACTGACAGAACTCATGAAAGACATTGCTGATTTCTTTGCTCCTTTGGTAAAAGAGCACAGCAGTTGTATGTTTAGAATAGAACATTGGAACCTGAGCCATAAAAAAAGCTGCACAAATTTGTTTCCAACCCCAACTGAAGATATCTTACCCACACCAGGGTTATACCAAACAGTGGCGGACACTAGAGTTCCAATATTTACGCTTAAAGAGACTATACATAGTCATGTGCAAGTAATATTTATCAAATGGCAAAATTACTGAAGTTTCGCGTTAATCACAGACTATTTTGTAAGTATGCTGCCATATTTTAATAAAACATACTGCTAGGTCATATTGGAAATTAATTATTGATCCCCCTAAATTGTTAAGATTAAACTTTTACAACCTATTATTTTAAAATAAGTTAGCTGGAATGATGAACAGTTATAATGTAAATTAAACCCATAAATCATATGCTGTTTACTATGTTTAGCTCACTGCCTGTATGAAAGTTTGTTACCACCTATGCAACACCAGAACATTAACTGAACTTTAAGGAACTACTTAAAGTAAATTAAATGCATCAAGCAGCAGTAGTCATATTTTATTAACAGCAATAAGCACATTTTTCATGACAGAAACACTGGAAACAAAGTGATTGCCACAGCTGCCATGGAAAATGGGCATGAACTTAATTTACACAGATCTACTGGCAGCAGAAAGTGCACTAATTTAAATACAATTCCATAAAAGCCCAGCTGGCACTAGGTAATAAAGGATTACTCAATTAACCATAAACCAGATCTTACAATACTAACTGTTGCATTTCCAAACTATTCTTGAATCATTAAAGAGTTAACAATTGTATGTTTACAATGTAAAGACAGGTTTTGTGTACACTGTGTGGTAAAAGAAGAAACCTAGAGGTTTAAAATCAACACTCTATCATAAGAGAATGATAAAGATGAATTCCCAGTAGCTGTCATTAGTTTAATTTGGACTTCCTGTATTTTAAGTACGTATTCACTTGCTTAAGGCATATCTGAAATCCACCTACAAAGAGAAAACCTCACAACTAGACATGCAGCTCCAAAGTCATTTTTTGTAATTTGTCACAAAACCAATTTGTACAATGCTGTGGAAGAATCAATGCCCACTATGCAAGTATCTTGACAAGTACGTTTTCTCCCAACAGTATTGGAAAAGGTAACTGTTAACAGAGAAATGCAGAGTTCAGTACTTGAGTCATACAGATACTGTATGTTTCCCTGAAGTTATTAAAGGAAACAGTAATGTTACTTTATTACACAAATATACATAATCACAGTCATCTAGTTAGAGACCTACTCAATGCTGAAATTAGTACTTTGAATTTTTACACACATAGAAGCACTACCAAATAATCTATGTTCCCCTTCTCCATTATATTTCGTGGCTTTCATTTACTACAGAGGGAACAAAACCACAAATAAAACATTATCTTCCTAAGTTGGTAGGGCATGTCTGAATTATGACTCCTTTCGTAAGTTTTTTCACAAAAGTAGGTATTTTTGAAACAAGCCATTTATTTGTGAGGTATCTTAAAACATCAAAAATTAAGAAAGTACTGAACCACAAAAGCTACAGAGAAGCACGATAATCTTAGTCCTTTTCAAACACTACCAAAATCACAGTGAAGTTGTACTAGAGCCTGGAAAAGTCAGTTTTCCCCTTACACTGAATATTAGTTAAGAATGCAGCCCATCCTCCCATCATCAAAATGACATGGAAGTAACAACACTGATTTAGAGCATAATCAGTTTTCCTTTTATAATTAAAAAAAAAAAAAAAAATAAAAAAGAGGCCCAACCGAGATATTCATCTTGCCTCCAAGCAATAAAAAAACCTCCAACGTGACAATTTATTGCAGAGCTGTGCAATAAAACGACAAAATTGATTTTGGGTATGCACGACACTGGTCTATGGGAGATACAACATGCGTTGAAGGATTGGGAACATACGAGAATGGTGGAACCACTGCAGTACTAGAAACCTAAGAGAAGTAAGGAGGCTGTGAAACAAGTGAAATTCTTACAGACAGAACTGTGGCACCTTAAAAGTGGACAAATTCAGGACTTCACAACCCACAAGTTCCCTAATTAGCATAAACCCTAAACTTTGGGTGGTGTGACAGGATGAATGGAGAGCACTACCACAAAACTGCACTGATGCAAACTCCCATTTCTGAATACTTGCACATCATTCTAACTGGTACAATAGTGCCTGGAATGTTTCTAACCATGAGACAAATCATGTATTTACAGTTAGTGGCAAACCTGAAAAGAAAATAAATAGAGCAAAAAAAAATATTGTGGCCAGTGGTGAACACAAGTGTCACCAGTAGGGAGAGTACACACAAGACAAAGTAGTCAAGCACTATAAAACAGCCTAAATTAAATGTCTTTTTCCCTTGTCTGGTTTCTAAAGGTTTCTCTACAGATTTATCACAGGTATACTTTTCTTTGCAGAATGAACTACACATTACTTTTTCTAGGAAATGCACTATCACAAAAATGATTCCGACACTGTACTTGTCATCACTGTATCAGTTCTGCGTTTCACAATTGCAGAAAAGAGAAACTGAATCAAGGGGAAAAACCTCCTTTTCATAGTAATCATGCTGTTAACATTTCATTAAAGCAGAATGTGAACTGAAATGTTAAATAAAGTAAGCTTCTCCTGTAATTTCATGTCCTCTTTGTGACATCCAGAAACCGTAAAAAGCTAAACTAGAAGACTTCAGTTACGGATAATACACTCAATTCAGGTTTTGTTTACTTTGAAGAGTAAAACATGTCAGAAGTCCGCTTATGCATGTTAAGACATGCCTGTGTTAACAGAACAAGTTACAAGAATGTAAATATTTTCATTAAGAGCTAGTTATGTCAAGTAAAGATGCCTTGGGTAAAAAGCACCATTTTCTGATTCAACACTTGCACACAGAAATTCCAGTTGTATGAAAAAACAGCTTTCCAAAACCAGAAAAAAAAAAAAAAAAACAACACAAAACCAGAAGAGCTATTATAATGACATTGATTTCTTACCCTACGCATGGCTTCCTCCTCCTCTTGACGCTTCTCATAATGTGCAAAGTCATCAAAGATTGAGGTGGTATGCTTGAAAGTAGCAATTATTTTAAGCACTTGCTTGGCTTTTTCTAGGGGTACCTCTTGAGTGTCCCTCGAATTGGTAACTGGTTTGTTGTCATTGTTTTCCAAGCGAATATGCCGCAGTTGGTTATTGGGAACGTCTTTGACAAAGATCCATTTGACATCAAACTTCCCCTTCCACTTATCCTGAGACCAGACACCAGCATACGCATTGTAGTCCACAACAGACTTCATCTCAGCCACTCCACAAAAGTGTCCACTGCCATTCACGCTGAAGAGTAAATAGAGCGGGCCTTTTCCATTCAGGGAACGGTAAGCAGCATCCAAGCGCTTATTACCATGTTCAGTACTACACCAGATAGAGTACTTAATGGAGCGATGAATATCGTCCTCTGAATAACTTTTGATTATAAACACACGTCCATTCTTCAGATTCCAATCGAAGTCTTTGGGATTGTAGTTGTTTATGGCCTTTAGTTTCTCCAGCACTGGGTGCACTTCCACACCAGAAGGTGAGGAGCTGACGGATACAACACCTAAACCAAAGTTCTCACTACCAGCTCCATTGTTCTGGCTGAAGCCCACACCCCTATTACGAGGAGCTACCCAGCGGTTCTGCAGCTGTTGCTGCTGCAACTGGTGAGGCTGGGCCTGCTGCTGAGGTCCTTGTTGCTGTTGTGGTTGCTGTGGCTGAGGCTGCTGTTGAGGCAGTTGGCTTTGCACCAGTGGTGGTGGTTGAATTAATGGCTGAGGCTGCTGGATTATAGTCTGAGGAGGCAGTACTGGTTGGGCTGGGGGTCCTTTTACCACTGACCCTTTGTCATCCCAAGTTCCAATATTCATGTTGTGTTTTATAGGTGGTGGCGGTACAGCAGGGCCCCCAATGCCCACATTACCTTTAGGCTTGAGTTTCGGCTGAGGTTTAGCAGGCTTCCTTGCAATGGCCGCCCATGAGGTTGGTTTAGGTGCCGAACTGCTAACTGGGGGCACGCTGTTTGCTGCAATGCTTGTCATACCTGTACTGCTCAGAGCTGAACCTACAGTTTTTGTTACAGCAGCTGTCATATCTCCACCAATTTTCAGTCCAGTCATGCCTTGCTCAATGCTGCTAATCCCAGGCACCTTGCTCAGAGTATCACTGCCAAATCCAGCCTGTCCATCTGCTATGGCTCTCCCAAGAGAACTAGGTGGATAGCCATAGCTGCTGCTGTAAGCAGAGCTTTGTGTTGATTGTCCCTGAGATCCACTTGTCCCCCACGTAGAGAAGTCTGCATTCCCAGGAAAAAAATTAAATCCATGCTGCCCGAGAAATGGAGGGGTATTTCCTAATGCCCCAGGTTGACTAAATACACCATCAGGTATGTAATGGTGTTCACCGTTACTCATCTGTCCATAAGTTGTCAAGTATGGCATTGGAGGGTCGCCTGCAGTTGACCATGCTGCTTCGCCTAAAGAGTATGGAAATCCAATGGATGGAGCATAGTAACTAGGCATATATGGGTCTGACATTGGTGGGTAGCTGTTACTCTGAAAGAAAATAAAATTAAGATCAGCAATAGAGACAATTATGCTCAGGACAACAAAAAACCAAAAAAAACCCCAAACCTGTAATACAGTCCAAAACATTTTTAAGGATTATATGAATGCACCTGTAACTTCCACCACTTCTCCCAATGTAACAGATGAAAAAGGAATCTGTTAGACGTGGCCATCTTTTCCTAAAGAGACCTTTTCAAAGCACTAGGGAGCCCCATTTTTTGTAATATATTATCTTTATTTTCAGTTACTGAGCTAGGCTTAAAATACCTCCATGTCAACAGTATCAAGAAAATAACAAGCTACTTCAAGTCATAACAACTGTAGTGTCATAAATACAGAAAAATAGCTGCAACTACAATTTAAAGTTTTGGTATTCTTTGTTTTTTGTCAAATTTCTCACTTCTAATTGGAGACACCTGACAGAATATTATAGTGAAAAGAATGCAAGGATGTCTCCTTGTTCAGGAAAAACAACCAAACCATAACATTTCCACACTATTAAGAATGAGCATTAAGCACAATCTGTGGTGTAGCAGAACAAAGTTTGCCAGCTAAATTCAAATCCCACTCCTAAGACTCCTGGGAAATCACAGCGTTTACTTCTTGAGAAGATACAGCTCAGAGACATTTGAAGAACTACCCCCATATGACTTTTAATGTTGTTTTGGGGGAAAAAAAATGCACATTGTCATCTTCTAGCTGATGCCTCCTTAATGTTATGTATTTGGGGAAGAGGAAAAAAAAAAAAAAAAAAAAAGGACAGCAAGCAAAATTCTCAAAGCCTTTTAATAATCTGTACTTTCTCCCTCTCTCAAGACCAGTATAACTTATAAACTTAATGTAATGAATATTAGCTTTTGACTATAGGGACAATTCATGGCTCTGAAAATAAGTCATTGGCTTTGTGGCAGAAGAGTTATACCAAGCTGTAGTAATATTAAGCATCAATCTATTACGCTATCAATTGTGAGCTACTTCTACGAACTTCAAAGGAAATCATGTCCAAGCAGTTAATATTTTCCTCAGAGCTAATGAAACCCTTTGTTTTGAACTGCATACACTATATAATGATTTCATTGTAAATTTAAGGTGTGGGGTTTTGTTTTGGGGTTTGTGTTTTGTTTTTTGAGTTTGGTTTTTTTCTTCTCCTCAAGCTTCTTGGAACTGCATCTTTCTGAAGTCAGAGCACAACCACAAGTGCAGGAGACATCTGCACATGCTTTTTAACTGAATCTTTTCCAGAATTATTAAGATGACTTTACCTGCTAAAGGTATTATATGATAAGACAAGATACGACATAAAATCATGTTTCAATGGATACTGAGGCAAGTAAGTAACACTAAGGAATATCATCCAAATTAATTAAGCCTGGAAGTCAGTTGAACTCCAAAATTAACTTCAAGATAGTAAACAATGTCCGCTTACCTGATTTGTCTGACTACTTAGATATGGCTCAAAATCATCATCATTTACCGCATCCTTTTGATGAATCGAACCGTTTTGTACTGAAACTAGAAGTAAATTTGTATTAGGTATACTCTGTGGAAGATCTATGAGGTACCTTTAATCTATGTAACACTCCTTCATCACCCGTACATTGAAGGACTTCTAATTGTGCTGCACTGAGACTAAGCATGTTACTGTTAAGCACCACTTTGTTAAATTTAAAGAAAATAGCTCATTCTATTCATGATCCCGATCAGATCTCAGAAGAGGTCTGGTAAGATGGCAACCAGAGACTACTCCTGACTATTCTTTCCCGAGCTCCACACTCGGAGGAAAAACTATAGGCACACCTTTTGCACAGGCAGTAAATCCAGCGTTTCCAGAAGTACCAGACCAAGTGCAAATGTGCAGACCAACCAGATCAGACATATTCAATAGGTTCAACAAAAGTTGCAACATACGGTTTCCTCCTGACAGGAGGAAAGGCAGTTACCCACCAAGACAACCATGAAGGGCACTACTGTTCAGCTAATTAATTCTGTATTCCCTACTTAACTATTACGCTGTACTGCCTTAGTGGCATCTCCAAGGGAACAAAGCAAGACAGAAGCAAGCTGAAGTCCCCAAGGGTGATTACAAGTTTCCCAACATATATGCCACTATACACTGGAATCTCTTCCTACCTGCTCTTCTTGGCTTCCTATTACCTTTGATTTCATCTAAGACATTACACCTACCTGGGATTTTCCAGCTGACCAAATTACTTGAAGTGTCTCTCTACCCTCCCCCAGGCTACTATTCAAACAAAGTCAAATTGCATGAATTTCTGCTAAGTTCCACTGTTTCCCATGGTGCAAAGCAGAACAGAGACTTAAACCAGCAATTTGCAATTATACGACTTGAAGATGAAGACCACTTCTCAAAAATAAATTGCTGATTTTCCAAATGCCTTTTTTTGTTATTTATCAAATAGGTTGGGCATGAGGGGAGTAGTTTTAGGGTGATCAGTAAAGCATACTGAGAAACCATGACAGCAGAAGTTACAACCAAACAGCAGATTTTCTGACAGCTGGAGACACTGAGTTAGGAGCTGATTCCACGGTTTCCCTCTTTTAGCAAAAGTTTCTGAAAAGTATACATAATCATGTAACTGAACTTTCAACTTTGTTGGAGTTAAGTGTTTAAGAGTGGGGTTGTTTTCTGTTTCATTGTTTTTTTGTTGTTTTTTTGGCCACACAAAGTTCACATTGCAAATCAAGTGGTACCTGGACCAAGTCACTTCATTTTTTTTTCACGTTTGACTAACACATCTAAAACAAATTGCCTTCAGGGAATGAAACTAGCTGAAAAAAATGACAAAGGAATAAATATAATCACAAAGAATAATGAAAATTCTGGAAGATTCTACTAACTTCACACAGCAGTAAGAAGAACTAAAAATTCATCATTTAACACAGAACAAAAGATGATTACTTTCAAAGCAAATATCTGGGAAGGAAGAAAGCAACTCATGATTTGAATATCTTCTTGAAGTTTTAAATTGATAGAACAACATTCCTAATTAAATAACAAATATAAATTAACATTAGATATTTGTTGTTTGGGGGGAGGGTTGTTTTGTTTGTTTTTTTCATAAATAAAAGAGTTTCAGTTAAGACCATTAATCATCCTGAATTTACAGACAATGGTAACATATTAATGAGCTGGAACACTATATTCCTTTTTATATTTGGCCCAGTCACACGGAGGATGAGCTTCAAAATCTTTTGTCCATGTCATGTCCATTGCTTAGACTTAACCAAATAGTAGGGAGAGCACAATTCTCAAATACAATTCTGTTATAATGAAAAACATAGACAGTGGCATACAAGTTTCTTAGAAGCATGCAACTACAAATAAAGGCATAAACAGCTGCATGTCAAGACTAGAATCCTATCAAAATTAATCTCCTCATACTGACAGCTAATCTTCATAAAACGTGCATCTGCTGTGTTTACTGTTTCAGAGGTATCTAAAGGTCACTTCAGACAGAATTATTTTTGGTCTGCCATTACAACTATCATAGAACAGTCTTGTAAATGTATTTTCTTGCTTACACATTCTATACTGGGATCTCAAGTCAGTGACAAAACAGTTCTACACTGACATCTTTCCTAGTAAACATATACATCTCCCAGTGAAACAACATCACTAAAAGTTAGAATGAAAAGTCAAAGGCACTTTACATAATGTGTAATAATGAAGAATGTAGCCCACACACACATTTAACAAGAGCAAACAGATTAAGATGCATGCCTCACTCCCCAAATCTCACATTAAGTGTTCCAACTAAACAGGGCAGTGATGAAGAATACTAATTGAAACTAATCTACAGTTACTAAAAATATCTGTATCAATCCAACCCTGAAAATACCATATACTTCCACAAACACTGTGAAAACATACAATGTAATTAGATACTGGGAAGCAACAACTCATCAAATAAAGGAACTTAAAGCATATATTCTTTTAACTGCTACTGTCCTTTGAGTAACTACTTGCAAAATGCACAAATGATGGCCATAGGCATAAGAATAAAATCTTCATTAGAAGCTATTACACCTTCATTAATGTGGAGAATAAATACTAAAAGAAACACGTACATTTCTTTCTTGTTTAAACCTAATGCTTACATTTAAGCCTTCTACAAAACCAAAAATTATATACTTATATATGTAAACACCAGTCAGCACTTCCCTAACACAGGTGTAATACACTGACATAGCAAACAAAGGGGGGGGGGGGGAAGGGGGGGGGGACGTATTTTCAGGAAAGGCTCTCCGCACCACCAATCCCCTGTAAAACATCATTTGATTGATATAAATTCTGATGTTTTATGTCAACTGTACAGTAGCTGACAACTAGAATAAGAAAACTTTCAAGATAGGATAATTTACTCATTCAAATCTCTGAAATACCAACATTAATATCCAACATAACAGATGGATAGTTCTGATCTACATATTAAACTTCAATCCCACAAATTCTGGTCAAGGGAAACAGCATCGTACACCAATTTATAATCAACTAGAACAAAGTATCCAAAACATTTTACTAGACAATACAAACAGGCTACCTCCCAATATCATTTGCAAGTTGTCTTTTTCTTGTTGTTGTTTCAATATGAGAAATACTCTTACGTCCATGCATACACCCCTTACACCACTCACTCACATTCTCTCATATGCTCTACTAGACATGTGGACAGTAACCCTTTCACCATCCTCTAACATTATTACTCTTATGCACAGAACCAACTGCAGATTAATCTGTTAACTCAGTATCAGATCTTCCCTCAAAGCTCCTTTAAGCTGGGACCTATCATGACAACTGAAAAAAGATTACTGTCTGCTAACATGTGGTCAGTAAGGATTGCTGATACTCACTTAATTTATCCTCTTGAAAAAAGTCTCTAACCCAAAGCCAACTACCTGTGTTACACTGTGCTACCATGTTCAATCTCCTAGCCCCTTAATCTAATGCTAAATCCTAACTTAGTTTCATTAAATAGATGTTATACCAAACAATTTAACAGAATTAAGGAGTTTTATTATTGTTTTGTTTCACTATAGTTATCAGTTAGGTCATATTCTCAACAAGAGAATACATAGTAAGTATCCATTATTTAAAAGGATGCACTCCTTAAAAATCCAAGTTCAGAATCCTGTCAAAATCTCTTCCTTACACAGCAAACTCAGAGATGTGTTTTGATTCAAACACTCTCCAGCATTTACAAATTACAGCACACAAAGATATGCTAATATAAATAAGTTAAAGCAAAGCTGACTTGTGCATTTTCACTATTATACAAGCTGCAATGTAACACCCAAAAAGAAATGCTTAATAGTTCCACTCCGATTCACACATATGGAGTATAGTTCAAAAACTATATGTATGATTCTAATAGATGCATCTCAATAACCTCACTAAAACTGAGATACGGTAATTCAAAGAACATGAAGCCACAAACTAGTTACTAGAATGAATCTGACTATTCTTCTCACTTAAGGGCAAGATGGAAAGTATAAAGAACAAATTATTTCAAAGACAAAAAGAAATAGTTTAAAGCTCCAGTTGGGGGGTGGGGGGGGGAAGGTAGAAGTATTAGACTATGAGAGAACAAATACTCAAGAATGACCCAACTGAGAAGGTCTAAGGAGGTAAACACAAGTTAATTTTTCTCTGAATGCAGAGAAATTAAAAGGAACAGGCCAAATTCAGCAAGATTCAGGAACCACGTGCCACCTCCTGACTGACATATGTAATAAGAAGCAGATAATCTGCACATAGACAGAATAATAGAATAAGTACGCTGCAGATAACATTAGATGACAGTTCACAGAGAACAATTAGATTAGTTCAGATAATGAACAGCGGGGGGCAAAGAGTATGAGTGCCAAAAAAAAAAACCAACTTATTATCTGCATGAAGAAATAAGCATATTAACACATGAAGGTAGCTGCGTGCATGCTATTCTATAGCTCAGCTTGCTGAGCACCTAAGAATTACATGGGCACAAGTGTGATTAGGCAAAAAGAATTCCCCAATAGAATATTAGTCTCTATCAAAGATAACAAATTCCAGACCAGAAATAAATTGCAAGATATAATCTGAGATGCTGTTTACAACAGACTTGCCAAGAATTTTAGAGAGAAGAATATTAAGTAGTTAGTTCCTTGTTTCTGTGGGAGAGAAGAAACTCCATGAGTATGGTATTTAAAAACTAAGATGTTGACAGAAACATGAAAAAAAGTAGAAAGCAGAAGGCCTACAAACACTGAGAGAATATTCTATACTGATGCTAAAATGAAAAGCTCACAAAATTCCTGAGAATAAGGTAGGTGATTTGTTCTCACAGACATGAGTAACTAAATAGTCACATGGCTGTTGTCTCACAAGCCAAGGAAGCTGTTCAAAAGATTCTTCCTGATGATTCTCCTACAGTGATTCTATTCACTGCACAGAAAGGCCCAAGGTGTACTGTTAAAGAGATTATAAAAGCATATCACAAAGTGAGCTAAATAGCTATGTTATCATCTGACTTTTGACATCCATCTTCATTTGCAAAATAAAACATTTTAAATTGATGTACTGCTGTGCCATAGTAAAAATGCTGGGAAATAACATTTTGGCACACAGTTTCCTGTCATCTTGCTCTGAAATAAAAGACATCCTATAACTACATTCCCTTCCCACGACTGTCTGAAGACACATTAACCTCCACAAACAGCAATATTGAAGATTTATACAGAAATACAAGGAATCAACTTACCTTTATTTCCCTGTCCTTTAGGTCTCTGTATACAGGAGAGTGGGGGGGGAAAAAAAAAAAAAAAAAGGCAAAGTAAGTTC
>JMFS01027194.1:0-19721 GCA_000699545.1 Podiceps cristatus | reverse complement strand
TCTATGATTCTATGATTCTATGATTTCTATCAAATCCTTTGTATACTGCATGACTATGGTATATTGCGATGATATATAGTAATAATATTGTAATATATAATTTTATAGTCTTGTAAGCCAACATTAAAATATCTGCAAGACTTAGTCAATATTATCAAGGGAGACATAAACAAGAATAGTGTCAAAAGCGTCGGCAGAGAAAGGCTACATTGGCTCTTGGAGACACTCACAAACTGGATGTTTCTATCCTCCTGCTATGTGACTCAATAAATGCTTGTTGTATGACTGAATGTAGTTCATAGATTAATGAACATCTGGAGGTCATGTAGGCCAAGCTTCACCTCATTCGGGATATCAATGTGAAGACTTTTTTTTCCCTTATCTGATTGGAATTTCCCATGTTGTGGCTTGTCTGTTGTTTGTAGGCCTTCTGCTACGTACCTCTGAGAAGTCTGGCTTCATCTTTTCTATACCCTCCCTTTAGACTTCAGCACAGTATAATCTTTCCCTTGCCTCTTCTTTTTAAGGCTGACCTAACCCTGCTCACTCAGCTTCTCCTTGTACATCACATGCCCCGACCCCTTTATCACCTTGGTGGCCCTCAGCTGGACCTGCTCCGCTATATCAATATATTTCTTGTATAAGGAAGTCCAAAATTGAATACAGTACTCCCATTGCAGTCTCACAACTGCCAAACAGAAGGGAAGAAACATCTCCCTTGACCTGCTGGCCACATTTTTGCTAATACACCTCTTGCTTATCATCACTCACATGATGGGACTGGATTAAGGCACGTGCTACCAATGTCTCAAATGTCTTCCAACAGACATGCAAAATAATCCATTTTCTCTTATTCTTACAGAATACAAAAATACAAAATTAGTTCTGTAACTGTCTACAATATAGATTTGCTTACATTATTAACAATTCAAAAGCCAAGCATTATTACTTATATAGCCTCCTTAAAATGCTATAGAAGTATTCACAGACAAGAAGATTCTAGTAGTTAAATCCTATGAACTTAAAAAATAATATATTTATATAAAATCTTGCATCGCTGCCCTTATAGAGAACGCTTTTGAAAAACTGAAGTGGTAAAGTAGCTGATAATATCCTAGGTTTATGTAATGCTTCTTTTCCTTATTATCATTTCTTTGCAAGCTTCTCAAACATGCTCAAACAGGTGATCTGTGTTTTCCCTGTCAGCTCTCCTCCCTAACTAAATAATTTACTTTCTAATGTAATAAATGTTGGGCGTATGCTTCCCAGGATGGATGCTGGAATCTAACATTCCATCAAGCAAGCTTTGATTATAGGTTTTTTTTAATTAGGAGTCTACAAAGTGGACCTGGCACAACACTGTCATGAAACTGGTATATTAGTTATCTTGAGGTAAATCTCAAAAAAATACAGTCTAAGAATGTATGGAATTTATATCTTCTTTATGGTCAACAGATCATAATTTACTCTTTCTCATTTTGAGATAAAAATGAGTATTTTGCAATGTGGGTGCCTAAATATATTAGAATGTATATATGACATAACATTAAAGGACTAATTTTCTGGAGTGTCCCCCGTACAAAACTACTGTTATGTTTAAAGGGATTTCAAAATAAGAAACCTAAGTGGACTTAAGTAAAGGCTCTGCATCACCAACATTTTGGAAATCAGACCACTTATATGTAGATGCCTATGTTTGAAAATATTGGCCCCAGACTTTAGGTCATACTATTCCAAACAAATGAAGTTGTCACTGTTGTCAGTGATAAGTTCGACAGTGTGTTAGAACTGACTGCCAAAACAGGACAGACTTTTATTCTGTATATTAAACCCTATGTTGTGCACTAAAAGCTGAAGTTACTGTAGCAAAATTCAGTGCTGTGGTATGGTAACTATTTTGTTTTAATTACCACCATCTGCTAGGTGTACAAGGGATTTACTCAGTGCTGTTCAAGAGCTACTATAGAATAATAGAAACTCTAGTGTATGGATGTTGCTTAAAAATCCTGTGTAACGTATGTATTTTACTTGTACCAACAGGTTTTACTGAATATTTAGCAATTCCTGTAACACACCAGGCCAATGAGTATCATCATGTCATCAAACTAAAATAGATCTGACATCTTTTCTGGCCTGGAGGGGCAATTGTTACAATTGCTCTTCATTACAGTTTAAATTGCATATGGTACCACCAATGAAAAGAACATAGGCTTTGCCTTACCTTCTTTTATCTTTGGAAGATCTGTAGTTATAAATTGAACCAGATTTTCTCAAATGACTATGCACTTTTAATGAATGTTCTACCATGTCTCTACTGTTTTCTAATTCTGGCAGGAAGATGAATGTATTCATATTTTTCAGGGTATCTCTTGCCTCAAAGCTATAAAACCATCTGTAAGGCATTCTGTGACAAACTAGTCTCTGCTTTGAAGGGATGCTTATTGCAAAAGTAAGGAGGTTATTTTGGCAGAGAAGACTTTAGAATTTTTCCCCCCTTTTTATGAGGGAAGAAAGGGAGATGAAATATTCACCTTTGTTTATATTAATGACCATTTAAATTGTATCTGACTCTTCTTCCAGTTTGAAAGACTTCTGTTTCAAGACAGGCAAGTTTTCCTACACAGATGTTTCCAAAGAACCCTGAAGGATGTGTCATGACTCCCCCTGTTCCCTCCCATTTTTTAAAATATAAACAGATTTTTTTTGACTTTTGGCTTGAAATATGTACGTGAGAGGTGGAAAACTTTGTTGCTTCAACCATCTGGTATGCTTAAATGCCTTTGCTGAGCACACCACTTCCATAAATACTGTTGAATATAAAATGCACATGGTATAATGGATAATATCACAAAATAAGATAATATCATACAGTAAAAGTGACTGTACACAGAGAAGGAAATAGGAGCACATACTCAGTTTTAAGTGTCAGCTTCAGCAATGGAAACCTGTTCCTGAATTTTGATGTAGAAAATTTAATGTCAGATGAGCTGAACAGGTATTTATAGACTGAAGTTCTAGGACTGATTGTCATGCTAAATAAAAATGAAGCCACTATATTTATTAGTGTTAGAACCAGAATAAAGAGAATGATGGGTAGAGCAACATGTTCCAGGTTTTTTTTAACTAGCATAATGTAATAAATGACTGACGGACAGTTGCATTAACCTCTTTAGAACCTGAAGTTCTTTCTATATTTAGCATACTGAAAAATCTAGTCTTTTTTCCTGTTCTAGTGCAGAAATGTTAGATATTTTATGAGAGTAACTTGCAGCGTAGAACCAAGAATGAAGCCTGCATGAGATGTAGAGCACTAAACTTTGGGCACCTAGGCAATTAGACAAGTCTACCATCTTAAGATGTTTCCATTCCTTTTTGCATAGGGAGAATTTGGTATCTATGAAAGACGTTATCTGAGTATAGCTGAGTAGGAAGCTGCTCAGGCAGGCTACATGAGCCTATTTGAAAATGCAGAGGACAGAAATGGGTGCTTGTGGATGTTGTGGTCTAATCCCAGTCATTAATGCCATAACCATTGGTCTTGGTCATGGTATTAGCATTAGTCTCTCCTTCCAGGACTGTTTATGCATTTTGAAGTAGACAAACTTGGATAAAAATCAACAGAGCTATTGAGAGCCACATCCAGGACTAGGATTTTATTTCTGCCCCACCCAAAGACACACTTCATTGTGATGGTATAACCAGCTCCTTCTGGACCTGTGAATTTTGTATTGTTATCTTAATGGCCACACAACTTCAGTGGAAGACCTGAAGACCTCTTCTCCAGTCTGGAGCTAAGGCACTCTCTGGAAAAATGGCTTTGAATCAAACCAAGGAGGATTGCTTGGTACGGTCTCTAACCCCTAGACTATTAGGTAGAAAGCACAACATAGGTGTTTCTGTCATATGTTTGAACCAAAATAATGAAGTCTGCTTTGATGTCTATCTCAGTATAAGGTTAGGTATGATCTAAATTCAGAAAATGGGTAAGATCCCTCTGGGGGCTTAGGCACAGGAAAAAGTAGTTCATGAACAGAAGTGAAAAAGATGCTGGCATCCTTAGCTCTACACAGAAGTTAAAAACAAATTAAAAGTTAAGTTAAACAAATTTCTGATGTGTGAATAAGTTAAACAAATTTCTGATGTGTGAATACTCAAGTAGCCTAGAATACAGTAGACTGTATTGTTGAACTAAGACGTCAGTATTTCACTTGGCCTCACCTGAAGTCCTTAAATCTTTTTGCGGAGCTGTGCCTGTATTCACAGACATGGTCATTGGCAGGGAACAGGTCTTCAGAGTGGTGTCTTGGCACTCAACACACTGTGATTGTGATAGCTACACAGCCTGCTTTAAAGCAGCATTTAATTTTGGTGATTCACAACCGTGGTGCTTATAAAAATATTATTCTGGTCTCTCCCCCTCCTCTCCATTTTCCTCTGAAATTGATAAATATTATTCCATGTTGTCTGTTGCATGTCATAGACCACAAAATAATCTTAAAGCAACACCAGATTTGATATCTGTAAATCTCAAATATTCATTTTCTTTGTCTAGTTAGAAAATTGTTTTGTATACAAGAAACAATCTAACACTGAGGTAAACTTTATGAAGAAATCATAACACTGTTTTAGTATGTTGCAAATATTCCTTTAGAATAACTTGCACTGACTCATGGAAGATCTTTTGTGGATGATTGGTTCCTCATAAAACTTTGGTAACTAGGTCCCAGCTGGAACACGAGCAGCACCGTGCTCTTCTTCCTGATGATGCAGTACATCAAACAAATTTCCTAGACGCTCCCCACTACAGGCTCAGTATCTGTCTGGTGGTGGTCATGGAGGCAAAATTGTGAGAACCAACGTTGGAGATCAGAGTCAGTGTGAAAAAGGATATGTAAATACAAGAGGAATACATAACTAAGAATGTTTGCTAGTGCATAAGTGTCTTAGATTTCACAGCTTAATTCCTATTTAAATTCTTGCATTGTAAGTGGGTGATTTTCTCCATCCGGTACAGTTACAGATCTTCCCTTAAAGGCTTTTTCCTGTGGCAACTGCATACTGAGTCTCTGTCATCAGGCTGAGGTACAAGTTCCATTCCATCCCGTATTTCAGGTTTGCTGGCTTGGCGTTTGGCATATTTCTGAAATATGTAAACAACATTTAAGAATGCTATAAGCACCAACATATAATTCATGAAACAGAATTTTCCTCCTCCCTTCCACTCACAAGCTTGCCTTTATCCAGGCTCCTTATGTCATAGTTTACATCCTGTTTAAAAGGTGTCTTTATAACACACCTACTAATAGGCTACATTGCCTCAGAAAACCTCCTTTAATGTTTTCCTGTCCTATTATTAATCGTAATTTGAATATTGTCATTATTTGTGCCTTTAACCACTTTATGCAGATAATGCCATCATTTTTGTACACTGAACAGTTCCAAACTTCATGTCAACCCGTGGCTGCTGAAGCTGACATCTAACTCTGCACAGCAAAGCTGAAAAAAAGAAATTAATACTTTCAGAGAACAGAAACTACTTCAGTAGAGATTTGCATCTCGTAGGGAAGCAATGACTATTTGGCCTGCTTCACTCCTTATCACTCTACTAGCCATACTTCTGGAATTTCTTTTCCATGTATTCATTGGTTTGTATACAGTGGAGTAGCTCATGAGGGGATAAGTATGAAGGGAAAAAGGAAGAAAAATCTGTACAGATTGCCTCCTACATCTATTAGAAACCACATACCAAATGACACTGAAAAGAAGTCTGACTGTGGGGATGGCAGCAAAAAAAAAAAAAAAAAAAAAAAAAAAAATCTGATTCTGTAAAGCTACTGTTTTATGTCAGGTTGCCTCTTCAATGATGAAGCAAGTTTTAGCAAAGCTCTGCACACTGATCTCATGTGAATTATATGAACCATATCTGCTATTGATATAAGTAAGGACTCAATATGAAATTTGTAGCATCGGTAGCAGTCGCAGTTGGGGGCAAGTAATAAAGTGATCTATTGTACTAACCTGAAACACTTTATAATAGTAGCAGTAAAGCCTATGAGGCTGAAGTAATTCTCTTGCCATTAATTGTCCTTCTTTAGCAATTTTTCTTGCTTCTTCATCATTTTCCTGGAAAATTGAGACAAAACAAATGAATAATAGAGCAATCAGTGAGTTACTCCAACTTTTATTGAAGAAGCTATTAAAATCCACAGCTCTATGTGCAATTATTGGTAGACTGCAAAGGCACACTTTAAATTGCAGAGGTTTGTTTTTTTGGTTTGGTTTTTTTTTTTTTTTTTTTTAAACACTGGATTGCTTTTATGGTCGCAACTGGTACCTTAGGGCTATCAATAACAACTTTCATGGATGATTGTACAATTTTGAAAACTCGGTAACTCAGGTGATTACTGCTCTACTTAGTCCCTGCCAGAAGCCTCTTCAAAATCAGGTCTGACATTTCCCACACATACTTAATTTACAGAAGATAAAGCCACAGCTGTTGTCATCTCCTATGCAATGCAATTCAATGTCTTCCTTTTAAAAATAACTCTACTTCAATTCATGTACTTACTCTCAAGTTTTTTAGGTCTATATTTCAAAGCTTTTAGTATTCTCATCTGATTCTTTATGAAGAACTACAGTACTCCCAGAACAGAAACTTTTCCTTTGTTTTTTAACCTAACAGCTAAACTTAAAGCACAGATGGTGTTTTCAAGCACACAATTGTATTGGTTTCTTTGGTTACAGAATCCCAGCCTCTTAGTCTGAGCATGCTACAGAGCAGCAATTTTTTTTTGTACATTCCAACAGAACATGCAATGACTTCTGTTCTAGTCAGGACCTAAAAAAAGTGATAGAATTAATTAAGTAGTATCTAGGATTCTGGGCATTTCTTTGAAAATTACCTGCCTTAGTCAGTATACTAAGGCTCTGACTCATGAAACACTTCTGCACATGCCTAAAATGAATTCTTAAGTATTTCCCTGACTAGAGATGGTTACTTGAATTAAGGCCTTCCCATCTTATACTAACAATAAAATGCATTTCCTTTACCTCAGGATCTCAATAGAGTTAATGCAAAATATGTATGTGGAAATACAAAAAGAAGAGTATTGAGATAAATTGTTTATCTTAATATCTTAATGTTTGTTTATCACTTTGAACTTGAATTAGTAATGGAACTTACCTTAGCCCATTTTATTTTCTCTAGCAAGTCCTCTAAGTTTCTTTTAAGTGGAACGTAATGTTTCCATGGTTTTAATCCGATATAAAAGTGTTCATAGTAATGGGAATCTTGCTTCAATACTAGGCTGTCACCCAGCAAGAGGTATGGAAACCTGTAAGCCGCTACAGTCCCATCTACATTCACTTGGTATTTGTACTACAATATGAAGACAGAGGGAAAAACAGTGAAACCTTTTTAATCAGAATAGGAACACTGACTGTATAAAATACTAGTTTCACAGGCAAGATGTAATTGTGTTTATTAATTCTCATCTTCAAACCTGTTTTAGTGTTAAGCAGGTGTAGTTTCACGGTGTTCTGGACAACATCATGGAAAAAGGATTTGTTTTCAACCCAAGACTAACAGTCAAGTACCTTTGTGTCACATGAACTGCCTGATGGGTATTCTATTAAAGTGTCCTGAGATGGAGCAAGGGGTAGAGCTGAGAATGAAATAAAACTAATCTATACTTAAATTAAAAAAGAGTAAGTTTATGGCATGGACCAGTGTTCCCAGTGTAGCACAATTGTTTTGCTTACTGAATGCAATTATCAAAAGTAAACCTTGTCTTTTCAGTTGGTAAGAATTTGGCAGCAAAATTAATCCAAGACTGTAACTTGCTTGCTACCTTAAAGAAGTCAAAGAAGCCCATCAGCTGAACCTTTCCCAGCTCTTTTTCTTTTTCTCTGAAGAAGAAATATCCTGTTATTCCAGCATCTAGTAGTTCTGGATTTTCCTTGGATAACTTGACAAGATGGAGACGTTCTTCTCGGCTGTCTCGACCTCTAAATAAAGCTCGCTCAGTTTTGTTTTCCCAGAACGGCCCTACGAGCATTGAGCGATAAGATAAAAGCAAACAGTAATGAAATGTTCATGATACGTTTAGTGCAAATAAGGATCTTGCTATGACACTGGTATTACACTCAGAGACACAGTAAAACAGGCATGATTTCTCATAGGGAATCCATAATCACTTATTATCACAGGGTTTAAACTTCCAGTTCTGGCTTGATTTTTGGCATGAGAAAGAGAGTCACTTACAAAAGGAAAATCGGAGAATTGCTTTTCCACTCAACAATTTTATATTTAAACAACTTGAAATATCTTGAAAGCTACATAAAGGATTATAATCAAATTATGTAAGTAAAATACTAATAATTAAAGTAATTCTCCATCCCTAGAGCCTGCCACAATAACCGAAATTTATTTAGTAAAATACATTTCTGTTACCCAGCAATTTAATTAGGCCTTTGAGGCCTAACTAAATGATGCCTTAAAAAAGGTAAAAAAATGGCTATACTGTGTCCTTCAGATACTTAGCAAGAGCCTGAAAGACTTCATCTCTGCTTACTGCCTGCTTTTATAAACACTAAATATGTCCTTCCTCATTCTGCTGGAAATTTCCTTAAAGAATCTACTAAAGTGGCATATGCTCTAATCCAGTCCTAATTGGAAGAGCAGCACACAGAGTGCTTTAAACTGATAATTTCATTAGAATGTTTAATTTAAAAACTAATACAGAAAAGAGAAACTGTGAACTAATCGAATAAAAAGAAATATCTCCTCACTCAGGTTTTACTCCTTGGGTATTGTTCATGCCATTTGTCTGATCCCTAAGTATTCATGAATTTCCAGGGGGGTTTTCACACCTGTCAGTAAAACTGACTGTTCCTTCAAAGCTAGAAAAACAATTCAGAAGATCCCACTCTGAGGTATTTTTTTATACAGACAATATTTTCTTATTTGAAAGAGGTTGCAGCATAGTACTAGTTTACTTCTTTCAGGATTCAAATTCATTTTTACGTAAACAGAATATTGGGCCACACCACTGTCAGGAAGAGGATTACTATTTGATTAGAAGGAACATAATCAAGTCCTTCACTAAGGAGAAAGGCCTTCTATTTATATTTACTTGTCTTTTGACAGTTCACAGTAGCTGTTTTCTGGATACCTTTAAATTAAAATTCACCATTATTGTAACCTGGATTTCTTAAATTTGGGCTCTAAATCCATATTAAACCCCTGCTTAGTAGCAATGTTGAAAGTGTTTACAATCTATAAAGAATAACCTGCTTGTATTGAGACCTCCTAAGGCACTTGTGAACTAAAGACTTTAACACATTATTTAAATGCAACTCGTTGCTTTGATGGAATTTACAAATTCTCTTTTGAAATCCACTATCTCTAATTTACCTGTGTTTCCTTGAATAGAAAGGAGATCATTTGTGACACCACGTAGGGTTTCAAGAGTTGAGTGGGTTACATCATACGTTGGAAGGACTATATCTCTTGAATCCATAGAGCCACACCATGAAATGACAGGTATAGGACCGGGTGTATCATTAGCTTTCCGATATTCAACTGGCCAATCTCCAACATTAAGATAAAACTCCACGTCAGGAAGACGAACCTAAATGTATACCCAAGAAAGGATAATAACACAAAGGCAGAAGCTGTTTGTCACTCTTAAAATATTTTCCTCAGTTCTCTTATATCATGCAGAATCAATAAACCTACTAGATGATACAGATTTAGTTGAGCTTAAGGTAAGAATTTCAGGTTTCTGCAAGTATGAAAGGAACAGTCACAGAGGCCAGGAAAAGGATCGCAGAGTTGGGCCTTAGCCCCTGCAGCTTTCCTAGCTGCAAGCTTTCCTTGCTGTCAAGCTCAAACCCCACACTTTAGTTACAGCCTGATCCTTAAAGATACACTGTCATCTTGATGAAAAAACAAAAAAACAATCTTACTTCAGGAATTATAAATCTGAAGATACAACAACAAATGCAGTATTGCCATATTAAAATGTGACTTAATAGTCTTAAATGATCGAAACTGATACCTTTCTTGCCAGTGACAGGAACATTTCATCAGAGAACATTTTGAAGTCTGTATACTTCCCTAAGGAACGTCGGTAGATATGATTATTGAGAATAGTGTAATGAACAATAGCACCTCTTGTTTGACTGAACTTTGTTGGGATTTCCTTAAGCATTCGCTGAAGGTCAATGGTGGGAAAAGAAATGAAGTCCTTTGTAATCTGAGGTTCTTGGGATGGACAAGACATAATGTTCTGCCAGATCTCAGGGTCTTCTTCAGGACAGTCACAATATTCATGATAAACTGGTCCTGTAGAAAACAAAGCACTGAGTGCCTGTATTTGTGATTCTACATCCATCATAATTCCCCAAACACATGGGCATGTAAATCACAGAATCACAGAATCATAGAAAGGTCTGGGTTGGAAGGGACCCCAAGGATCACAGAGTTCCACCCCCCCTGCCACAGGCAGGGACACCAACCTCCTGGCCTGGATCTACACAAGGTTGCCCAGGGCCCCGTCCAACCTGACCTTGAACACCTCCAGGCATGGGGCATCCACCACCTCTCTGGGCAGCCTGTTCCAGCACCTCACCACTCTCTCTGTAAAAAGCTTCCCCCTAATATCTAATTTAAACCTTCCCTCCTTCAGCTTTAGTCCATTCCCCCTTGTCCTGTCATTATCTACCCTTTTAAAAAGTTGATTCCCCTCCTGTTTGTACGCTCCCTTCAGGTACTGGATGTACTACTAAATGTAGACATTACAGTGGCTTGACATTTTTTTATTCCAAGTTTTCTAAAGTTTTTCTGGGAAATCATCCTCCCTATAACATTTCTGGGGTTTTACAGTGTAATTGAGAAAAAAATCAACAATCTTATTCTTTTAGAAATCAAAATACTAGATTTTTTGTTATCAGGGTAAAATTCATCTGCAAAATGAAGTTCTATTATTGTGCTTCTTGCCAACCACACAGAGTATTCAGAATAGTTCTAACTGTCCATAACTACCAAAGCTCAGGTATTACAGTTTCAATTTTAGCCTAATTCAGGCTAACTTTGATACAGTAGTCTTTACCTCTGACATGAGGTGTTTTCTTTGATGTATAATCAACTATTCTTTCTGTCATTTGAAGCAGAGAGCTTAGGTATAAGGAAGACCCTCACAGAGCTTGAAAAATAAAGCCCTCATTTCAGTGACTTCTAACCAAAACAGGTTCTGTTCTGTGTCATAGTTTCGTGGCTGCTGGCAAATGTGCACCAGCAAAAAGAAGGCATACTACCTTGAGGACTCAGGACAGTTTTATTACAGTTTTAAGTTTCTAAGTGTGTATTTAGGAAATTTTATTGGATTAAAAAAAAAACAAAACAAAAAAAAAAAACCAAAAAAAAAACCAAAAACACAACAACCCATGACCAAATTCTGGTTAGAAGACCTAGTGGTGAACTGAAACGAGACTCTACCGAGAAGTAACTTTGTATTATCTTTCTCTTTGCTAAACAGCTGTCCATTTGAGAGCAAGAGAAGGAAGTTAAAGAAGTAGATCTGGAATGAAAGAATAATTTGCTTTGTTTTCCCTGCTTTTAAATAGTTTTTCCACAATATAGACCTGCACTGAATTAAACTGGGCTAATGGACAGAAAGCTGAACACTGTCTGGTTAAAGAAATAGTCTTGGTTGTTATGAAGGATCACACTTCTTAGCAAACAAAGCCATTTGAATTACAAAGCATTGAGAACAACACAAACTCCTTGCTTTTGCAGGTAACATTTTCTGCTTTAGATAAAAATAACGCAATGTTTAAGTGAATACCTGCTTAAAACCAGTAAAATACAAGCATTTCTCTCTTATTCCCTACCAAATCTGAAGAGATCCATTTCCTTATGCAAGAGGGAAGAGGGCATGTCCAGACATGTGACCTTAATGTCAGATGCCATAATCTACATGCTTATGCATCTACGTCCTGTAACTTGGCAATGTATAGACATTGTCACTGCTTACTTCTCTGTATAAGGAGAACATTTGTGAGGAGACTACATGAAGAAGGGCAAACAACAACTGATTTCCCACTTCTTCCTCTAGCAGTAAATTAGTCCACAGCATTTCTGTAGCTACCATCATACATTACATGAAATAAAAAAAAAAACAAACCCTTACCTTTCAAAATATAAGGAGATTGAGCTACATGCTGATCACCATAAAGTATCTCAATTTTTAACCCTTTTCTGACACTCCCATACATCCGATACCGCACAAGAAATGTGCCATCATTTCTATCCAAAGGGCGAGGGGTGTAAATTCTGGTGACTTCTTTTGGGGAAAGTGCTTTAATTACCACTTTAAACTGTGTTCTTCCTGAAGAGAGGAAAATAAAACCAGATAAAAGCACTTTAAGCTATTAGAATCACATATATGAAATAAATGTGAGAGCAATCTCTACTGGATTATGTCCATGGAATTTAACTGTGCACTGGAAATTTTTTGATTATATCAAGTTGGTAAAATAGATTTCTAGTGATGGAAGATCATACTAACAAATTTTCTTGGCCATCACATACCTAATAAATGGAAAACCTGTAGATGGAGGTAAAATGTTAAAGAAGGAAAGGCTAAAAGTATTTTGAAGCAAAGATTAGGTTTAATACTAAGTTTTCAAGTTAGTGCTCTGAGGAACAATCATTTCATCTAGAGTAAGAAACATAGGAAACCAAGTTAAAATAACAGGAGAAAAGAATACTTGCCAGCTTGTGGAAAGGCAGTTGCAGCATGCAGGATTCAGGCACAAATTGTTCACCTTTGGGCTGCAGCTGACTGTCTTGCAAATTTAAAGTCCCAGCTACTGAAAAGCAGGGATAAGAGAATCATAGTAGAGGTGTTTCCTGGACATCTGGCTGTCCTGTGCTTAAAGATCACCAGCATTTCATCATTAATGCACTATGACTCTTTAACTGGGCATGGAATATTTTGTGGATGACATGTGTATGCATAAACAGAAACCTGTTATATTCCCTTATTTCTGTCACAAATGGTCATTGTCAGCTTTATTCTTCAAAAAAAAGGGGGACAGATTATTCACAAAATGTTATAGTCTAAGGATTGCAAACCTAATAAATGTAATGAATGTTACCGCAAAGTAATGTACAGAAAAAAATGAAACTGAAAAAATCTAGATAAAATCAAGATGTTACTAAAATTTGAATGTGTCCCAACAGCAGTCAATGATTGAGATGTTACAGTTAATTCTATCCAATCCATATTTTAACATACTTTGCATCCACAAATAAACACATTGATGTGGTAAGTACAACAGTCAATGACGTCATCAATCATGTCTTCCTTGGAGCAATGGATCTTGAAATTGGATTCAGGTCAACTACTGTACAAGAGTCTCCAGATTAAATTAGGCAGAATCCTTATGATTTCAGACATGTATTTCCTGACATGCCATGCCTCTTCACAGAGAGAACAGTTACCTTGAGTAACAGATTCTTCCAGATATTGTCAAAGTCGATCCCTCAATCAACAAGCATATGCTTAGTGTCTGTGAGCAGAAGAACTCACAGCTGAACACACCTCCTCGTCTGCTTTGTGTTGCATTGTGAGAATAAAATATGGATTATTTGCAATCATCCCTCAGTTTTCTTACTACTCAAAGTCCATGCCATGTAAAGATGCCGAGACGCAAGTCAGAATACCTTCATTTGACAACATACTGAAGGAATAAAATGAAGCAAGCATTTATTCCTTCTTGGAATGCCAGTGTGGCAATCAGCACTCCCACTGACTAAGGAATGCAGAATATTGTCTTCAGTAGCTAGCAGATCTATCATGAGAAGCCCTCATTTGATTAAGTGTCAGTCCAGAATGATTTCCAGAAGTGCACTTCTGAGAAGCAGAGGAACATAAGGTTGCTTCCGATACATGGTACTTCCTTTTCAGAGGAACGATGAGAGTGGACACCTCCCTGCTTGCTTAGGTGGTAGGCTGAAGACACATTAGCAGTACGGTTATGCAGTATGACATTTCCTTGGGTAAGTGTTAAGTATACCTCAAGCAATGCTAATAAACTCCAGAACAATTTCTATGAATGGTATATTGATTTAGATCTAAGACTGTCACAGCTTGGGATCTCTACAGCTTGGATCTATGTGAGTAGAATTGATTTGGACTGGCTTGCAATCTGTGAGCTCCTCAACTTGTTCCAGTGTAGCTGCAAGCAGAATCATCATCAGAGAAGAGGCAAAGAAGCATATTTTTGACATCTAGATACTGATAACTTTTCAAGATGGCATAAAGTAGAACTAAAATGATAATGTAAGAATGGCTGTATGATCATAGGCCATAAATTGACCTTTAAGCAAAAGGTCCGCTTAGTGTCTTGCACCTTACTGTCACTAGCAAAGATGTGCAAGATAGTAAGAATGAAGAAATTAGAGAGGAATACTTTTGAAATTACTGTCTTCCCCTTCTAGAAGTCTGCAACAAAAGGACTGGAAAAACCACAGCTTGTCTACACATAATTTCAGTAGCCTTCAGTGAAGATTTTTCATGACTGCTTAATCCCCATTTAAACATTCTGGTATTTGTTGCATCAAAAGCATCCTAAGGCAGTTCTTTTTCCAAAATGTGATTACATATTACAGAGAAGGTGTTTGTTGTGAAAGTTCTGTCTGATAACACAAGAATTACAGGCACCAAAGGGAGTTCTGGGAAACAAGGAATTTTAGTTCCCCATTTGTTTTCTCCTCCTTGAATCAGTCTGAATCCTGTAGCCAGTTTCAAAACTCTCTGTGAGTCAGATACCCAGAACTATTCAGAGAGTAGTCAGGTTCTTTCTAAATATATCCATCAGCTCTTCTTTGCTCTGTGCAATATTATGTTGCACCATGCAACACTTGACGATAGGAACATAATGGAGAAACACGGAATAACGAGAATCACAGAACTGTTGTTTGGAAGTGACTTCAAGGTCATCTAGTCCAACCCCCCTGCTCGGGTCAGCCAGAGCAGGCTGTCCCGGACCGTGTCCTGTTGAGTTTTGAATACCTCCATAAATGGAGACTCTGCAATCTCTCTGGGTAATCTGCACCAGTGCTTGACCACCAGAACAATTAAAAAAAAAAAAAAAGTTTTCTTGTGTTCAGACTGAATTTCATGTGACTTCTTCCAGTCTTCAGGAACCTCTCCTGTTTGCCATGATCTTTCAAGGATGATCAAAAGTGGCCTCGCGATGACGTCAGCCACTCAGGAGTGCATGCCATCAGGCACCGTAGACTTAGGTATGCCCAGATTTTTAAATCTGCACCAAGGGTGAATCTTCCTTGTGCCAAACTTTCCCTCTGGTCTCAGGAGCCTGGATTCCTGAAGGCTGGTTTTACCAGTAAAGATTAAGGCAAAGAAGCCATTTCAGTACCTTGACCTTTTCTTTGTCATTTGTCACCAGGTCCCCTAGCCTATGTTTTCCCTAGATTCCTGTTGCTGTTGATGTACTTGTAGGGTCCTTTCTTGTTGCCCTTCCCATCCCTCCTCAGGCTCATCTCCAGATCAGCTTTGGCTTTCCTAACCGTATCTCTGCACAATCAGACAGCGTCTCTATTTCGCTTGGGTCACCTGCCCTTGCTATCACTTCCTGTATGCTTCCTTCTTCTGTCCGTGTTTAGTCAGAAGCTCCTTGTCCATCCCTACAGGCTTCCTGCTGTCTTTCTTTGATTTCCTGTTGGTAGGAATGGACCATTCTTAAGCTAGCAGAGGGAACCCTTGAGTATCGGGCAGTTGAGAAGGCAACAAGGAAAGACTTCCTCTTCAGAAGAAAAGGACTATTTTAATTTTTGTTCTTCACAATGATTCTGATGGAATTAGGCTCCTCTTGGATTTGGATTACAGAGAAAATGAAAAAAAATGCCAACTAGGATGACACTGCAAATGCTTGAGCCCCTGTGGTTAAGACTTGGGAACAATTTTATTAAATGAGAGGGACAACGTACCCAGGTCTAAGACAGCTGAGACAGCATTTTATTAATTTCCTCTTCTGTGATCCATATTTTTATGACCAAAGTATCCGCTTTTCACTCTACCAGACTGAGAGACTTCAGAGACTCTGAAGACTGAACCTAGTGCCAGCACAAACACCTAAGAATGTGGTAAGTCTTTTGAAAGGCTTGAGAAGAAAACATCAGGGAGTTGGTTTCCTCGTGAATGGCCTTCTGCATGAGGACAATGTGGAGCTGTAGTCCAAATAAGGGGAAAAACACATTTCTCCAAAGGTGAGTGACAATTTCTGTTCCTCATTCAACTAAATACTGCCAGAGATCTTAATGCAGAGTAAGTCCCCTCCTTTTGGATTTGGCAACGGATTCCATGAATGACTCTCCCAAAGGAATGGACGTCTCTGCCTCTAAATGTCACTTCCAGTCACAACCACCTTTTTCAACTTGCTTAAAAGCAGCCAACTTAAGCCAAGTATCCTCACCCTGTGACTATCACCTAGTATTATTTGGATGAAGCAGCCTTCAAATCCAGAGAATGTCATGAGGTAGGATCGCAGAGAAAATAGTTTCCTGTTGGTATTATGTCCTTGTCTCTTTCTAACTCATTTTATAAAACAGCATTTTAACTGGGTATAGAGAAAACAAAAGTTTTCAGTCATCATAAAAATGAGTGAATACTGAGAAATCACAGGTTAAACACTACTGAGTTTGTTCTCCTTGTCCTCTCTACAGGAAATAACGAAGCAAGTCTTTGCTCCCAGATGGTTATGTACTTACCGCTCTAGAGACATGAGGAGCTCCGGATCTATCTAAAGCAGATGTTACTTTTAGTTGGTACAGTTTAGTTGCAGGGAGCGTTTGATAAGGGAAGAGTGACCTGATAGCAAAGCTCTCTGAGAAGATGCTAACCCCACTGAAAGGGAGGGAAAAGAAAAGGGAGACTGAATACTTAATGGAAGTACAAATTATTCACTGGAGGCAATAGGTGTTTTGTTCATGATCCACAAGATTCACTGTGTAATGGGGCCAAGGCCTCTAAGTACTACCGCAGTATTAACAGCTTTTTGCTCATTTCTTTTTGTAAAATTGGAGGAAGGTTACCATGGTTTTTCTGTTTCAGTCCAAATAAATGATAAAAGAAAAATGTGTCCTTGTTGAATTGTCACTACTAGAACTGTGTTACCCTGAAAACCTGTCTGGGACAGCATTTTAAGTACAAAATAATTTTCCAGTCCTGAAGGAGACACTAAAATACACACACAGTCAAAACAGGATACTTTAAGAAATCTAGATGCTGAAACTTGCTTTATGCATTTTCACGTTATGCAAAACCAATAGCGTCAGTAAAGAGGCAGCTGAACCAACCAGTTCCCTTGGCAAAAAGGGCTCCTTTGAATAGCACACATTTTAACAGAGTCGGATGTGAGGACATATACCCAAGAACAAAGAAATACAGGTCGCGGTAGGAAGTTGTGTGTGACCACGACAAAAGCCCAGGCATCGTGGCCAACAAAGAACCTGAAGGGAGGTCCTGCCGTGCGGCAGGTACGAAGGCGAGCGTAACCAAGATGCACCCTGCTTAGCTCCACTGAAATGAGCGCTGGAAGAAGTGTGACACTTCTCTTTGAAAGTATTTGGTAAAACCTGCAAGAATACCTGGGAGGCCTTGAAAATGTTTGTTAGCAGACTACGTAGATCATCTGATGAACAGTTAACAGCTGACTTTGTCATGGTCAGCTGTACATAAAGACATGGTGGGCAGTTGTTAAACCTAGGGGAAAACCTAGCAGGAAAGAAGGGTAAGGTGATGCAAGTATCCAAAGAAAAAATCTATGCAGCTTGTCTTAAAAGTAAGTTCTGTATTTTCAGCACTAATTTTTTAATCTTTGGAATAATTTCTCTAGGGAAGGAGTGAATTCTGCATCATTTGACATCTCCCTAAAAAGATGCATCAAAAAGTTACAGCCTGTAGGTCGCAATTACTGTGTGACGTGCAACGGTGTACATAAATTCTGGTGATGAGACTTGACACTCAGAAAACTCATCTGGATCTAAAATCTACTAATTGTCCTGTATAAGTTTCACACTGGATACCAGTAAGTACTGACCTACTCGACTGAAATTCTTATCCATACAAACCAGAATTTATTAGTAGATTAGGACGAGTTTTACAAATGGGAAGCCCTAACTGCTTTGATTGCGGTATTTGTGTTTTGTGCAATGGAGGTGATAATGTGCATTTATTTAGCTATCTCAGCAGGGATATGTTGAGATGTACTTAGTTTATATCGGAAAGAGGTGCCTTAATAAAGATTATTAATCGTAATTCTTACTGGCATTTTAAAAATAGAATTTGAACATTTAAAATAATTTGACAGTTGAAATTTATATCCCGTGTCTATATAAGTACATTAAACAGGCTCATGCACTGCAGTATGATCAACTGTACTGCAAAATTGTTAAAGGTTCCTTGGAACCTTCCTAAATAATTCTTGGTGTGGCTCAGCAGTTAGGATGGGCCAAGCCAGCAGCTCCTCCCCGTCAGCAGCATGCACGCACCGCCCGGGTTTGGAGGCTACAGAACGTCAGGGTGTGAACGGAGACGCTCCATGCCTGAAGGCAACAGGGCCTGGAAACACTCCTCAAAGACGCTGAGTTTACTAATATAAATATGGACGTACATAAACAGAGGTCAACACTAGGTTCTCAGTATCCACATCCTATCAGTGTCTTTATCTTGGAAGACTTGCACTAGCATGAGAATCCAACCGAGCTTCACACCTTTTTACCTTTAGCAACCTGTTGTTTGCACCCACGGCTCTCCTGCGCGGCTGAAATCAGCCGCCGCCTCACTGGCAGGGAGCGCGCAGCTGCGTTCTTCGGTGCATTGCAAAGCTGCGCTGCAATCCAGCACCAAGTTGCGACAGCAGCTGCAGACAGTCCAGACCTGAAGTACCTGGGGTCTGTCAGACTGAAGACATAACCTGTATAATATATGTCTACTCTTTGATTTCACAAGCAGCAACCTTCTAACTACTCCGAAGAACCGTGCATACCCTCTCTGTACCATCTATATGAACACTAAATAATACAGAGCAAAATAACTAGCTCTGCCCTGTATAAATTAGCAACACTGGATTTCCACTGGGCAGCTATCTCAGGGTTACCTTCATTATGAAATCTGCAATGCAAAAGTTATTTTTATTCTAAATTAAAACCATTAATTACAGAGCGTGTGGAATTAACTTGCAGCAGGAAACAGCTGGCTGGCAGCACACTGCTGGACTGCGAGAACAAACCCCGGTTCCCACCCTCGGAAGTGTCATGGGCTGCTTTGTGCTTCTGCTGAGCAAACAAGATGAAAATTACTCCTTAACGGAGCAGCAGCAGGATAACGGAGCCCAGAGCGCCGCGCTTACCCGGGCAGGAATTTTAAGCAACTGGGGTGTGTGTGCGGCACTAAGGATGGTTACGCTATCGCTGTGAGCGGGGGGCTGGGATTTCTTCCCCCCCACCTGCACGGGTTTAGTTTGAGCTTGCTGGTTTGTTGCTGTAAACCGCATACTGTTTAGAGGAAGCCATGGGCTTTCAGAGCTCTACAGAAGGAGGCTCTCAGCTGTACCAGAAAGGAGGAGGGGTGCGACCATGTGCTCCGCTCACGGCCGGACCCGCGTGTCCCGGGCGATGCGGGACCGGG
>KL261396.1:301-21582 GCA_000699545.1 Podiceps cristatus | reverse complement strand
GGTGAGCAAGTGGCTGCGTGGTCTGGTTACAATTTGGGTTAAACCACACCAGGGACAAATGTTTCTAAGGGCCAGATTTACCAAGACAGTAAAGGTGTTAATAGGTTCCTAAACTGATTTGTAGAAATATTCACTTTTGACTTACATAACTTTGTTTCTTCAAGCTGAGGTTCCATAGCTGTAAGGACTGCACAGGGCCAAGACAGGAGAATCAGGATGCAGAGCATGGTACAGAGCATGAGTCTTGATTATTATCCAAAGTGGATGCCTCCATATTGTGTGTTCCAAACACATAAGGCCTTTTGGACTGTTTCTCCCAAGTTTTTTAAACTCCAGTGGTAGCTTCATACAGAAGACAAGCTCTAGTGTGTACTTAGCCATCTCCTGAATACATTTTGTTTCATCCCCTCTACACCTGTTTGACATAGCAACAACCCAAACTCTTTAAAGCTAGTACTACATTCACATCTACCCTAGAATAACAGAAGGGTTTTTTCTTATGGGGTTTTGACTGCTCACAGCAACCCCTTGGTGCATTAATGATTAATTGCATTCTGTTACTTTGATTTCCCTTTGTTGCAATCACTTTGCCATACTTCCATTGAACTAAGGAGGAGCCAGGCTTTTAACGTTCTGATGTATTAAAAAAAGAAAAATGTGGCCTTGCATTTACAAATTTTACTGTAGGTACTTTAGAATGGCCTTGGGATGTGGACATTTAGGAACCTAAGAGTTTTGACAAATCAGTAGTTACCAGACAGTAAGTAGTCATTATACACATATGTTCCACAGTAAGTTTCCATGGAAATGGGATTGGTATTGCTTATTAAAAGCTCAGTGTCATTGCTCTTTTATTAAGGTAAGCTATGTCACATTATATCACATATTCTGTGGGATTCTGTAGGACAAGGAAAGGCACGTGGAAATTAACATTGACTAGCTGAGATGCAGTTATTTGTTACCTTACAGTAATCTGTATAAGTCTATTTTTGTTCTTGAAAATGGAACTTAGACTCCTAATCATGTATATGTACAAGGAAATATATCCCAAGGTCTTGTTTATCCTTGTTTTTAATGGAAGTGAATGGTGAACAGCTATAGGAAGAAAAAAAAATCCACAACCTTGAAGTATTCCTAAAATAAATAAATAAGTTTGCTGACATATATGAAGCATGTGATGTGATTTTCCTGATTGAGCACACAGCAAAATGCAACAGTCATTTTTTCAAAAAAATATGTTCTGTAAGAAATCTTGTGCAACAAGGTTGTAGGAATCACTTCCAAATTAAAATGTCTCTTTTGAGCAATCCTTAATCCCATTTAAAAGAACAGCTAGTGTGTATTCAGCAGCATGTCACTGGTATATGAAAAGATAAATGTGAAAAGACTTTGTTGATTTGTTTCATAGGTGAGCTAATTTTACAAAAGTTGCTTGCAAAAGGAGTTAATCTGAAATCCTAATGGGTATTTGAAGATTTTATTTTGTCCTGTTCAGGATCTGGGATTTGAGAATTCAGTGTGTTTAAACTTCATTCATTTTTTTTTCCACACTGGGATATTTTTAGGCTTATACATGTCAGAATAGGTTCTGTTTTTCCAGGCTACTCTTTTATTATATTCTTTGAAAGTATCTAGTGACTGATGCCTCCTGGCTTTGACCTTTCATCGAAACCTCTGACCATTTTGCTCATTTATGGTATTTTGTTTCTCAGATAGTTCTGTACTAATCATCTCTCTTCTGTCTTTGCATTCAACCTTTTGAATTCAAACTCCTCTCAACTGACTTATAGTTTATATCCATGTTAATAAAAAATACTACTTTGAAATCATGTCTTGGACCCATGGTAAATTTTGAACATCTAATATGGGTAATTGGTGAACCACTGTTTCTCTGTTACAGAAGAGGTAACAATGGACCAGGTTATCTGATACAAAATACTGCTGTTTACACCCAAGATCAGATTGGGTTTTACAGTGTTAGGACACTAGACTGCTTTAAAAATTATTTTAAGTTATTGGCTCAAGATAAGTACTTCTTTGTGTTACAGTGCAACTGTCTCATTTTATGGGCAGGTCTTTATTTGATGAAAACCAACAAAGCTCTACTGAAGACAGTTAAAATAAATTTTGCTGACAATTAATCAGCAAAATTACCCACATCTGTATTTAATGAATAAGAAAGAGCATCTAGGTAAAGGCACTACTGAAGAAATTTATAATATACACAAAATTTGATTAATCAAATAAAAGAAAAACAAATGAAAACCTCACTCTTGTTAAAAGTCCCTTACTACTGCTAAATCCACTGCTACAATTCATGTGTATGACTACAGAGAAATTAAATTACTTTGCATGGAAGTAACACATGCAGATTTTGACCTGTCAGATTTCATTTATGATATGTAATTATTATTTATTTATTTTTATACTAGGAACTGCGACAGCACTACAATCTTTAATATTTTATTGCTATTTAAATATGGCACACTAAAGGATAACCTATGATGGGGTGGGATTCAATGTTGTGGAGCAATAAGACGGTCGTATAACTTCAATTATGTTTTTAATGTACTATTGCTCCAGTTAGAATACTGCAAAATAATTGTTTTCTTGGTGCATAAACTTACAAATGTGACAGTCAAAGCCAGTCAATAGCAACAATGTACTCTCTTGTAATCTATTATTTACTGTTACTTTACACTTCTGAAAAATGATCCTTTTGATGCTTTTTATCATTTAGTTACATTCCTACAATGAAGTCAAACAAATTTGAAAATGCTACCTTTGTGGACTTCTTTAAATTGCAGTGGTAAATTTATCCATGCAGTGTGGGATTATAAAGTCTCACAGTCTTTGTTACACATTTCAGGGAGAAATATGTGTAAGTACTGTCTAGCACCAGTCCAACCTAAGAGTGAAATTCTGTGTTTGGCTGGTCAATGCAAAACCAGTATAATTAATTTTTCTAATGGGCATAAATAATGAGAGTTAAATTGAAATAAGAAGCTGTAAGGCAGGTAACTTGAAGGTCATTAATCTGTAATAGGTAGAAAGGTCTTGGAGGAGACACTAGTAGAGTTTCTAACAGAACTATAAATGACTGACACAATAAAATCATCATTTTATCTGTATTTTGTCTAGTGTTTCAGAAATAATAGCACCGGTAGCAACAATATGGACTGCATTTAGGACACATTAAAAAGGGACATCTTTCACTTTGCTTAATATTAAGTTTGTAATAATTTGAACCAGAGAGTATAGATTCTTCTTAACACATTGCTATGGTTATTTCAGAATCGATTAACTGATGTCAACTTTTTAGCAGGGACTGTTGTGATAGGACAAGGGGTAATGGTTTTAAACTAAACCACGGTAGATTCAGACTAGATATATGGAAGAAATTTTTTATGATGAGGGTGGTGAAACACTAGCACAGGTTGCCCAGAGAGGTGGTAGATGCCCCATCCCTGGAAACACTCAAGGTCAGGCTGGATGGGGCTCTGAGCAACCTGATCTACTTGAAGACGTCCCTGCTCATTGCAGGGGGGTTGAACTAGAAGACCTTTAAAGGTCCCTTTTATCTTGAACTATTCTAAGATTCTGTATATGAATCAGGAATGGCATGATTGTCCAAACCACCATTACTGCATTTGAAGGTATTCTAGTTACTGAAATTTTTCACTGATAATACTAATCTCTTAAAACTTAATGTCTATTTCAGGCTTCAATAGGTAAGTAACAGATTCTTAGAACTCTAAAGGGTAAGTTTAAAATCTCACATTAGCTTAGGCTAAAGCTTATCCACCCTGTCCACATTGTGGGGGATCACACTGTCGCTTGAATATCAAGTAAGCCAACAGGCATGGTCAGTGTGAAAAAAATGGAGCAAAAGCCATCAGTGTAATGTTGAGTCAGGCAGTAAAAAAAGAGAAGAAAATGGTTTTAAAGCATCTCAGTACCATTTCTCCTATGCTACCCCAAGGTCTCAAGTTCTGAGAGAGGTGTAACAGTTTACTTTTGGATGTTGCCTCCTCCCTTCCATTAATTAGAGAAGAAATTTAAACAACAAGGTTACACTGGAAGCTTTTAGATGTATAAAACTGAGTAAGATGGTTCTAGCCCCTCATGGCACATTGTTGGAACTAGGTGATTTTAAGGTCCCTTCCAACCCAAACCATTCTATGATTCTATGAATCCCACTCATGCATTGACTCAGGACATGCACATGACATCTGCAGCTTCAGTAATTCCTTGAGACAAGAAAAACACTGGTGGCCACAGGAAAAGTCATGATGGTTCCTCAGGCTCCATAACAGGGAGTACTAGTCCTTTCTAGTTACAGACACCTTTTCTAATTTTCAACTTCATGGTGAATATGAAGGGTACAGTCATGGCTACCTTTATTTCCACCATGGTCCCTTTGAAGGAGCAAGTAAAGTCCTTGCTCCCCTATACCAAGGCCAAGGACTTGCTTGGTCATCTGCTGCTGGTGCATCTATATCAGATCTCATAGTCACAGACCTTCTTAAGGCTCAAAAGCAACAGGAAGCATCATGGATGCTTGGCCAGTTCAGAGTTCTCACAGGGGTAGGAGACAGAAAATGTTTCTCCCAGAGGTAGGAGGAAGGATAAAATTATTCAGGTAAGATATGTGTTAAAATTCTGTTGTGGTGATTGTTCCTTTTGAAGCAAGGTAGGATGCAACTGATAAAGGAAAGATGCTAATGCAAATGTTTATGGCATGAATGTGACTGACCTGGATCATTTTGGTGAACTTGAGCCCAAACAGAGGCATGACTACCCAAAGCAGTACAGACACAGCCAAATATTCCATCTGTGCCTCCGAAAGATGAAACTTTTTCCTTTTTTTTTTTTTTTTTTTTTTTTTTTTTTTTTTTTTTTTTTTTTCAGCCTCCAAGGAATGCCATATAATTTCATTCCACTTCATTCTTCTCAAATAGGCTTTACATTGTTGTAAATGATAATAGAATACGACTTACTGCAGTCAGAAACAGGATTGTAGGTTTAGTTCTGCACCATCTCTAGGCAGAAAAAGCTATTTTATTTTTCACAGAAGCGATCTTTCTTAAGGAATAGGCACTGGAACAAAGCATAGATTTTTCTCTAGCAAAGGAAGCTGGAGGTAAAAATAGTAAATTTTGGTTACACCTGTCACAAACAGTGAGATCTGGGAGTGAACTTCTGCTTAATAAGTAAGCAATATGAAAACTAAATAAATTATTTTCTCAATACTGTATAAGGAAACAGCAGTCTTTCTAAGGTTTAGCATGACAGAATCTGTGTGCATTATGTTTACAAATGCTACCTGTGATGGTAAAGTAATAGAAAACTGAGGGAAAGACAAGTCCTGAATTAAAAGGTCATTTAATTCTGACCCTTTATTGTATGAGGTCAAAGTATAAAGCTCATGGGATAAACAGATGGACTCAAAACTGGTTGGTCTGCTTTGTTTCAAAGTGGCATTGATTTCTCAGCGTAGCACTTGTGTTTTGCCTAACACTTATAAGAAAAAGATAAACTGTATTTTTGTCTTTTTACAAAGACCCAACACATTCCTTGCTATATAAATATCAAACATTTCTATTATATAGTAATATATCTAAAAAAAAAAAAAAAAAAGACATGTACAATGTGGATGTCTTCATCTAATCTAGTCATCCTATACGTCCCTTACATGTATTTCTAGAGCATCATCAATCTCACCTTAAGGTAGATAGTGAAACCAAATTAGATTAATTGTGTCCTAAAAGTGGTTGTTTTTTTCTGTTCTCTATAAAGGGAGCCTAGGGTGGCCTGCGTAGATATAGATGAATGTTAGATCTATGCAGTTGGGTGAGATGAATATCCACATTATTTGTATGAAGTGATTGTTAAAAGATTTTAGAAATAAATACTCTAGAATAACTCTATTGACCAGAATATAGCAAAGCTGTTGGCTATACAAATTGAGAAGGAAGAGAAGCTATGATTTTTCACCAAAAGACAGAAATTTTCACAATTCTTAGGTGAATGTGGACAAATAAGGACAAAGAAATGGGTAGCATGACACATTTTTTGCATGTAGACCTCTTAAATAAAAATTGGAATGATAAAGAAGTGCAAACATGGATATTAAGATTAGGAATGAAGTGGCATTGAGCTAAACTGCTGACAAGACCGTTCCCTTTCAGACTTTATCAGGAGACTTTGGTAGGGGAGGCAAGGATTTCCATTGTTTTTCCTAATCCACCACCAGTTTGAGCTGATTCTTTCATTTTTGTGCTGACTGTACACTGCCATCCTCGGAGGGCAGACTTGCAGCACTCTGCATGTTAAGTATCCCAGGCATCCTTCTCTCCTTTTTAAAAGTACCTAAAACCCCCTTCTCCTGCTATGTCTTCATCTGCAAAACAGACCATTCTTTTGTCTTTTGCCTCCTTCTGCCATAGCAGTTTATGTTGTAAAGCCTCTGGGAGAAGGGCTTTGCTGTACATTAATCTCACTCCGTTGTAATTTCTCCTTTGAGGTGATGGTCCCTATAAAATTAAAACCTTTATTGAACTGGGAAAAAATAATGCTTATCCTCTGAAAATTTTGAGGATTAAAGAAACCATTTGAGTGCCAACCTGAAATGATTAGTCATAACTAAAGACATGAAGAGTAATAAAGCAGGGGTTAAATGATTAAACTTTCAAAAGATTTTATTTTTTATTCAACTTTAATAGAAAATATTATAGCTTCATCTTTTAGAATGTGCTTTACTAAACATGAGTTTTGCAACAAAAAATCATTCTGAACCAAGAAAACACAATATTATCAATAAAATAATGAAAATATACCTCTTGGACATTTAGGATCTTTAAAATTATTTTTTCAAGGCAATTTATTGACATCTCATCACAAAAGTGGGGTTTTGTTTTGTTTTTGTAGTTAATAAGTATTTTTCAGGAAACAAATAATGAAATTAATTTTTCAATTGCAAGAGTAATAGAATAGTTGACCATAGTAGGATTATCTGGGATTTGTATCATCACTGTATATTGATATTAATGTTAGAATGGCATAATGAACTTCTGATATATCATCCTGCCTATCTATGAAGTCTTACCCAAAAAAATCCCTTTCTACATCTGTCTTCACTATCTTTTTTATCTGTGAAAGTGACAGAAGCACTACTTTTTCCTTCTTACTCTAGTCAAACTTTTTCTTTATGAAAAACACTTCCATATTCTTCTACACCAAATTTAGCATCATAGGCAACTTACCATTCAAAAATATGATTCTTGGTAATGTCATGCTGAAATGCGAACACCCCAAAACTATCTGCTTTGACTAGATATCCCCTCAGGTATTTAAAGTTAACTTCTGAGAGTTTTGGGTTATGAATAATTCACATTCTGAACAGCATCTCCAGTAACACATCAATAAACTAGAGAGATTCATTTTAAGTTTCCCCTAAACTTTCTTGAAAATCTTTCTTTCTTTATGGCAATTGAGTGATCTCTGAGATATGTATATGTATATAGTTACAGATTTTTGTTACTGACATGTATTCATATCTATCTATAATGAAAAAGTGAAAGTTTTTGTTGTCTTTGCCAGATGGTGCAGCCTTGGAGAAAGATACTTGTACAACATGCTTGAATTAATGTGCATGTTTAAAAATGTTAGTATGCATTCTTTTCAGACTAGAAAAAAAATCAACATTTAACTACACATTTCCCATGATACAAATTTTTAGTGAATGATCACCAACTTTTAACTAACTGTTAATACAACTGGAAGGAAAATATATGCTAAATTATTACCTGGACTATTTAAGTCTTAATAAATCAGGCAGCATAACACCAACAAAAAAGATTAAGATCTGCCATGAGGAAAATGGGTACTGCTAATATTTTTTATTTAACACAACCAAGCTTGTTAATATTTTATATACCTGATGTATATAGTCCTAAAACTTTATGCCAAACCTATCTGGTTTAGATGTCTCAAGAAATTGAGTAAACGCTCATCCCGGTGTGGTGTGTGATGGATGCTTCTCATGGCTATTCCTAAAATCCCAGAATTGTAGGAATTCAGCCAATTCAGTGCTCCATTAATTGCTGATAGATGTTCTGTCATTGCTATTCCTTATCTCACCATGCTTAGTTCCGTTGTTTTGCTCTCAGAAACATTTATTTCAGCAGTAAATGATTCAGCAAGCAAAGAGAAGTATAGAAAGATTTTCATAAGATGTTTATATGCGCAGAGCCTAGTGTTACCTGTGCAGAAAAGCTGATGGTCTTTCTTCTGGTGGTATTTAAGTCACCTTTTCTATAAGCTGCGCAGACTCTGAGAGACAAAAACATGACCATACCTTTAACTACTTTGCCAATTATTGCTGATCTCCCTCTGTGTGGGTTGTGTCTAACCCAGTGGTGGGGGATGCACCTACAGCAGCATTTTCATTTGAATCACGAGTGCACTTTTGAACTGAATTTCCTTATCGTCCCCATGAACTCTGCTTTGGTTGACACCCCAGAGCAAGCTGGGGAACCGGGTTCCTCTTGGACGAACTAAACTTGTGCTCCAGGAGCACACCTAATGCAGTGTAACAGCTGGTAGGCGTTCATGAATATGGATTTTATCCCATATGTAACCTAATTTGTAGGAGGATTTTTAAATTTCTCTCAAACGGTGACTGGGGATTTGTGATTTGTGATGCAGACAGCAGTGCAAAAGCAGTACCACAACTAGTAAGTTACTCTCTTGCTATCTACCAGTTCAGCTCCACTCTCTAAGCCAATGTCTTTGTCTTCACTAAGAAGGGAAAAAGCTTCAAGGATTGCTTAATATAAGCATCCTCTTGGCCATTTATTTTAAGCCATTGGCGATGGTGTTCTCCTTGGGTCTTTATCCTTCCTCATATGCTTATGTTTTTCTCCAGTATGCATGTAATCTCACTTATTAATATCTTAAGAGCATGTCACTTTGTTCAAGAGCAATGCAATGTGTCACTTTGTCAAATCCTTTACATTTTTTTACATTTAAAAGAATCACAGAAGTCATGCTGTGAACTCAGTCATATAATGAGATTTCTGGAAGCTCTACCAAGATTAGTAGTGTTAGGAATATTAATTTCATGGATAAATGTGACATTTTGATGTGAGATAAAGTTCTACACCAAAATGAAAGGCAGATTTTTCCATAATGTCTTTAAAATATGGAACTTTTGATATTTCTTTTGTGTTTCAATAAAGTCAAGTATTCTGTTTTAGCACATTCTGGTATTTATGTAATCTGTATAATATTGTATACATACAATCACCAAAAAAGTAATGCAGTGCTGTAAAGGTTGAAATGCAACAAAACAATAAAAATGAAATGTAACTTAACATATTAAAGTTGTTCAGTACTTTAAGAGCAAACCAGTAAAACTTAAATGTTTCTTTTTAACTTTTCTCCAGATTAAAATTTTATCGAAGTCAACATTATTCAATTTCATTTTTAACACAACTACATTTGGAGACAAAGCTGTTCCACTGAGAATTTTTAAACCATCTGTATTTGAAACCAAAACTAACAGCATTAAGAAAGGTTTTTCTGGTTTATGACATAGATTTGAATTAATTCATTTACTCCTAAACAATACGTACATTTTTACCATAACTGTGGAAATCCTACAGGATCTGTTACCTTAACTGTTTCTTGGTGCTATAGAATACATCAGTAATAACCTTATACATTATTATGAAATTACAAAGTATATCCACTGAGTAGGCGAGCACATAAAAACCACAAAAGAGCGGAGTTTCTTTATCCCTGATGCTATTTTTAAGGACAAATTTAGCTGTAATATCAGTTACGGCTACCTGATGGTAACATAGGTACCTTATAAATGAAAACAAAGATTTGTTGCACATGCACAGATGCATTGAGTGCAACCAGCTGTGCATTTTAGAATCTCAGGAAATCTTTTATCCTCTAAAACAGTTATTTACCCTAATAAACCTTAGTCTTTTCTGTATTTGGTAGTAGTATTTTCTTTGTATTCTCAAGAGAAAGTAGTCTCTTTTATTTATTTTCCTCTATTCCACAGATCGAATTTTATTTTTTATTTTTTTTTTATTTTTTTTTTTTCAGATTTTACAAGAAAGAATTGAGTGCTGCCTAGGCAGTTGCAGAGCTTCCTGTAATTCACTTTTGATTCACACTCAGGAGACTTGAGCATGAGTATCAGTAGTTTTTATCATGTGAAACCAAGAGCTAGGATTTTATTTAGCTTAGAGTGTCTGTGGCTAGAGAGACCAAGATGGAAACTATTGCAGCTTGCATTTTTAGAAGTCACATATTTTAACTTAACAAAGGGTATGGAATTATAATAGTAAGTTGCATGACATGATGCACTGTGGACATCCCACTGAAGCTAGCACAAGACTTGTCATTGATTTTATTGGAAACTGGAACTGGTCTTATCAGTCATCTGCAAGCAGGAGAATTGTACAAGCGTTTAGATTGCAACATTGATACATTTGATGCCAAGGTGTTTTGCATGTTAATGAAAATATGCTGTTGGTGCCATGTCTACAGATATTTTTGTTAATATCTATTCATTTATATAAAAGACTATGATTCCAAAACCTGCAAAGCTTCATTTTTTTGTTCTCAGTTTGAAGAAATAAGCTTCATTCATCCTACATAAATTCCTGCATTTGTTGGAATTTACACAATAACCTTTTCTGAGGATTTGACTCCTACAAGAAGTGTATTCAATAATAATAACTCCAATATGCCCCACGTTAGACTAGTAGTTTGTGTACGTGCAACCACAACACATTAGATTTTCCAAATCAGATGTGAAATGGTGTGAAAGATGTGAAATGATGTGAAAGAATCAGATGGAAAATCAGAAGTCAACTACTACTAAACAGAGCTGTCTAACATCCGAGGAAGTAAAATCTGCAATGCCCACATCAAGAACTGTCTGGAGTCTAACCCTGCCACTGAAGGCCAAGATAATGAACTTCTCCTGGAGCCAGAGCTCAAGCGAGAAGTCTCTGAGCTTGATGGAGAGGTGGAGGTGGTACAAATCTTCACCCCATTGGGATTTCATGGTGTCTACCACTGCTGCATTAAGAATATTTGAAAAAGTTCACAAGGAGAACATGATTTGGTTTTCCTCTCCATCATTTCCTTCTGCTGGCTGCGAAAACATGCTGACTATATTGTATATGCTTTAAGAGGTATATAGACAGAAAATAGCACTGAATGCTGTCTTATGCAATTAACTGTAAATATCCAATGACTGAATTGCAAATGGAAAAAATATATTGCTACCTACATATTTTTTTTTATGCTTTCATAATATCAATGAATGGACTTGTATATTTTTCCTATTCCTAATGAAGGAAAAAAAAAGATATCCTGTCAAGAATATCCTTCCTGTCCATAATATTCTCTATCCCTTTAGTGTTTCTTATGTAGTGTAACACTTTAGAATTAACTATGAAACAATAAACATAGTAATGTAACTGAAGGGAATCCTAGTTCAAATAATGAAAACCACAGAGACTACTATAATAAAGAGGATTTCTCAGGTTCCATCTACTTGTTTACTGTGACATTTTGTGACAAAATCACTGCACAGACATGAGAACATTCACCTAAATAAATGTTGCTCTTCTCCTTGATAAATGGGACAAAAATGTCATCAAGAAAAGGTGCTGGGTTTTGAAATACTTTTTTATTTATTATTTTGAGGTGGAAGCCACAGTCCTGGAAGGTACTAGGCATTTCTAGAAAGGAAAAAAATAATTTAAAAAAGCATTCAGTCAAATTAGATGTATCTCCGTATGTCCTCATATTTTTATTTTTTATTTTTTTAAAAAGAAAGTCATTATAGCATCATAGGATAATGAAGGCTGGAAGGGACCTTGGGAGGTCATGTATTTCAACTTCCTTATAGGTACATGTGTATATTTCAGGATCGTCATTGTCACCACTGTCACCATCAGTTTTCATATAAGTAATGTATAAAACGTCCTCTCTGTTGTGGGGCTTGGAGTACAGTATCACTTGTGTTTTGTTATGTTGCACTGAAAAGGAAAGTAATTGAACAATTGGCTCAGATTTGGAATCAGAAGAAAATCAGAACTTGATTGAATTGCAATGAGCTGGTCAGTTATTCTTCCAGTTTGTCAAATTTAAGCCAACCTCAAAAAATAAAAAGCATTTAGGAGGGGCTAAACAGTTTGACACAACTTGAATTCTCTATTAGAAATCTCTATTAATAAGATCTTCTTCTCTTAGATCTTCAATACAGGACAGTTAGGAAACGTAGATGAGGTAAAAATTCAAGATGTACTTTATATGAGACCATTTATAGATAGTCCAGTGATTATTGTAATTCTCCTTGATCAGGGATATCTATCACAAAGGAACCAAGATGCTCTTGGCCAAATACAAGTGCTTTTTGAATTCTTTCCCTTTAGCAAAAATATTTCCAGTTAAAATTTGTCAGATGTTACAGTACTCTCCATTTTTTCTCATTCCCCAGTGAACACAGTTCCCTTCGCTATGTAAAATTATGTTGCTGTCATGGATTATGTCAACTTTAACCTTTATTACACATTTTCAGTTATAAGTTTTCATGAATGGAATTGAAAACAAAAGAGGGAGAAAATCTTTGAGCAAGTGTGGTAAAAGACTAGTTATTAAATTGTTCTCATTCTGGCAAAGTCTTACTTTATTATATTTTTCTCTTTCCTTATTTCACTCTATGTCTGTATTCTTTAATGGCATTTTCCAGCATAGAAGGTTTTATTTCTGAAATTTCAGCTTGCACTGAAGGAATTTTAAACATGAGCTTTTTTTTTTTTTTTTTTTTTTCTCTTTTTTCCCATCACGAGTATGTCTTTGTGGTCATGATTTGGAATATTAAATCTGTGTGACTGTAGGCTCTAGCACTACTGACATTTATTACGAATTTTCAACAAGGAAGTACAGATGAAACTATTGTACAATGGTACTTTTTATGTGGCAGTCCTTTTGACATATGTCTTACAACCACAGCTAAGTGCTTGTAAAATGTAATTCAGTCAGAAATACATGCGTTTGGCACTTTTATGACTATAAATCTTAGTTCTGCCTACACTTCCATGGATTAAAAATGCTTTTAGCAATTGCAGTGAATTAAAATTCTTATTTTTTGAAGATTTTATTACAGACAACTAATCTATCTCTTATGGCTGTTGACAGTATACCAAAGTCTGATTAACTGACATATTCCTTGAACTGAAGTTCTTTATTAAAATAATTTTATTGATACAGAAATGCAGCTGTTTCTGAAAGCAGACAAGAGTTTCTTAGACAAGAAGCATTCTTAAAGGAACTCAATCTATATTACATTTTAGTTTCCTTTTAGAGATAATTTAAACTTTGAAATATTTGATCTTAAATTAGTTACCTCCTTGTTTTCCTGAGAAAATAAAGTGAGTCTTTTTGTGATTATTTTAAAGAACTGGAATGAAAATAAAGTATCAATCATCACAGTCAATCACTGAACTTTCTTTTAACTTCAGAAAATCCACCCTCAAATTTCTGCCTCTTTCCATATATAAAAATAATTCCAGGATTCACTCTTAATCTCCAGTATATCAGAGAAGGCCATTGTTTAATATCAGCGAAATCACCCTTCCGTAGACGACAGCATTAATCCTATTTAGAAACATTTTTTCAAGTAGGAATGACAGTAAAAAGTGTACTGAGGAATTTAATTTTTCAACAAATGTGGGTATGCTAAATATCGTACAATGCTGCTAGAAGAGAAGGACTTTCTACCTAGGGGGAAAAAAAGAAAAAAACAACCAAAAAACCCTTATAGAGCCTAATAGCCTCAAATTGAAACTTAACTGATATAAATAAGAAATAAAGCACACATTTTTTGTGTACTGATTTTTTGTTTTTTACAGTCTGCCTCACATAAGTAGTGCAAGTCTGTCCTCAGTAGCAAGCAGTATATTTCAATAGTAGCAGCTATTGCTGCTGCTATAAAAGTGATTGTGGTGGTGACCTGGTGCCCACACTATAGCCGTTTTGGACTTTTTTTTCTTTTTTTCTTTTTTACTTTGGACTCGATGTAGTGCAGTCCTGTGAACTGAGTACCAGCTAGTGGCTGCGGTGCCTCAGGTGCTCTCCTAGAGTTTATCTCCTAATTTACTTTCATTTAAAAAATCCAGTTTGTATACTTTGCGGCCACTCTGCAATGCAAACCAACTGAGACAATCAAGAGATTTGCTTCAAAACTGCATTCTGATCCAAACAGAATGCTAAGGTAGGTGCAGTCCAAGTTTCATGTAATCGCCAAAGCATTTGATCTAATTTGCAGGGTTTTTTTTTGTTTTTTTTTTTTTTTTTTTTTTTTTTTTTTTTTAGGGGGGGGAGGGGGTTAGAGAGAAAAATGGGATAGATGGAGTAAAACTAACAAAGTAGCATTGGTATCTACCATTTGAAGCCTCCTCATCTGTAGAGAAAGTATCTGCTTGGTAGGAACATTTTCAGGTAAAGTTCTTTGATTTGCATAAAGCAAGAGGTCAGGTGATGCTATAATTGTTTTCTAGCTCTGAAACCTGAAAATATCGTTCACATGAATAGTTCCTTTGAGTACAATCAGACTATTCAGATGGGGAAAGCTGCTGCCATGCTGAAGTGTTTGCAGGATCAAGCCATAGATAATAGTTGTAAAGAATAATGTCTTCATTGTAGCTATACATGTTTAAAATATTATTAAACATCACTGTTATTATAATATCCATACAGGGAATTGTCAGAACAACCTGGAAAACTACATTTGAATTATCATTTGGTGAACTGGTTAATAAAAGTAAACTAATACGAAAATTTTTTTAAAATCTGCACAAAAGAATTCTATAATCTCTTCCACTTTGATTGACATACCCCCATGAGATTCATGTACACAGGTGTCAAATGTTTATAAAATTTCACTTTAATATTTCTACTACTTCTTAGGAGTTCTGTTTTCATATAAAAAGTGGTATGCAATGAGCTTGAGGAATGTGATTATATTGACAACATACTATTGACACATAAACTTAAAATGCACAAGTGGAAAAAGAGGATACCAGAACAGGTTGGAAAGATAGTTGTGAACGGCAGATTACTAACTAGTCAGTAATATGAACAGATTTTCATTTTCATGGTCTGAAGGGGGTAGCTAGAAAGTGTTAGAATAGAATAGAATAGAATAGAATAGAATAGAAAGTGTTAGAATAGAATAGAATAGAATAGAATAGAATAGAATAGTTCAGTTGGAAGGGACCTACAATGATCTACTAGTACAACTGATTACAGGACCAAAAATAGCAAGACTATAAATTATAATGATAAATGATAAGTACTTTTTTGGACAAGAAAAAAATTATAAATCTTAGGAAGATTAAAATGTTTGGATGAAAATAATACATCTGTATAATTTGAAATACAAGGGGGAAGTTATACAATGGTAGTTCCTTGGTTTAGCAGTAGGAATGCTAGTAATACTCTTACAAAGGTGTGCAAAGGAATAGAGTTTGATTCTCTGTTACCTTCCTGGTCTTCAGATAAATGCAGTAGAGCAAAATAAACGAATATTAAATATGTCACAGGCAAAAATAATACCAGGGGTTCAGACCGGGTATGACAAATTTAATTACAAAATCGATGTTGTAGAGCATGTAATGTGAGACTGGCTGGTGTACAAATGTAAAAAACCCTGAAGATTAGGAGATATTGTCAGAGTAGGTATGGGATTTGCAGAAGGTGAGAAGATGAGACGGGCCTGCAGGGAGAGGGGACAGGAGCAGGATACTGCTGTGCTGTTGTGCAAGGAGAAATGGTTAGGGGAGTACATCAGAGAGGATCAAGGAGGAGGTCAGAAAGAGGAAGTAAGAGCAGATGATCATGTTAAAGCTGAGGGAAGACAAACATATACTCAGCAATGTCAAAACAAGCACAGAAATAAAAAAAAAAAAAAAAATGTGTTGAACAATGAATTATCCATGTGTGGTTGAAAGTCTGTATGTCAATCAGAAAATCTGAGTAAATGAGCTGAATGAGGTTTGTATAAGCATTGCATTGCTTTTAATTATCTAAATTCTCCAGGCACTAAATAATGGCTCTTTATGTAATTTTGGCTCCTTCAAAACGTTGCTTGTGGAAGCCACGCCTATTCAGTGTTGCACCTGGAGCTGAGCAATATGGAAAATGGGTGGGCTTCTTGCAGACTTAGCTAGGAGAGTGAGAGCAGAAGATCAAGCCAAAATTGCAGCACTTGCCCTGTGAGGAGAGGTGGGAGGAGCTGGGTTTGTTCAACCTGGAGCAGAGATGCCTTGGGAGAGACGTAACAGCACCTGCTAGTACCTAAGCAGACATCATTGGTCATCGAGGAGATGAAGCTGGGCTCTTCTCAGCTGTGCAGGGCAGGAGGGCAAGAAACAATGGACATGAATAGAATTTTGAGGTGCATACTGAATCTATAATGAGAACCTTTTCCCCATGAGGGCAGTTGGACAGTGGCACAGGTTGCCCAGAGAGGTTGTACAGTCTCTGTTCTTGCAGGTTGTTCAAAACTCGAGTGGACAAAGCCCAGAATGACCTGGTCAGATCTCATGGGAGACCCTGCACTGAGCAGGAAGTTGGACTGAAGATCTTCTAAAGACAACTTTGGACCTGAATTAGGGAAAAACATGAACACACTACTCCCAGTAACCAAGAAGTTGCTTGGAAAAGTGCCTCTGCCTCAGTGTGGGCTGAATCTTGTTCATTACCTGTTTATTTTAATAGGCAATTTCAAGACAACTTATAATTCTATCATAAAAACAGAACAAAAACTATTTTTTCTTTTTTTTCTCCCCATGGAAGAGTATAGTTTTTTCCCATCCAACCTTTAAGTGTGTATTTGTGAGCACTATAAATGTAACTATTACAACTAGTAAATATGGATTCATTAAAAATGACCTAATGTCTTCTGAAAATGAGACATTCATGTAACTCTAAGACATATAAAAAATCAGCTTAGTTTTTAATTTACATAATTTGCTAAAAAAAAAATTTATAGATTTAAATTAACTTTCAGTGGTTTTATTGAAATTTATTTGTTTCTACAAATAATACATGCTAGTTTAGTTGAATGTATCCGACTGTGAAACAAAGAATGTGATAAAAAGCATCCTGATATAAATTAAAGTGCTTTGGTTTTGAAAAATAATTGGGTTTGGATAAAAGCTATTAGAATTAGCAAAAATGTGCTACTTTGAATAAAAACCTGTTCATTTCCATGCAAATATGTTGTTTATCATACAAATGGTCTGATTTCAGCGGATGGAATGTGTATTCAGTGCGGTGTCTATTTCAGGCAAAAATTATCCCCAAATATTTAAATTCTTAGTAAAAAGTTAAGAAAAATGTTTAAACTTTCAGTATTTTATTACTATAGTTGACTGAAATTTTACAGTTAAAAAGGATTCTGTTGGAAAATATAGCTTATGAGAAATGAAAACATTTTGTGTAAATGTATCACTAACTGAAAATTCAAAATGAAAAAATAATTTCAGTCATTACAACATTCTTGTTTATTACAATTTGTTGCTCATTTGTACACACTTTTCATGTTATTCTGACATAAAAGTATTAAAAATATACTGAGTATATCTTTTAGTAGTTACAAAATACATATGTAATAGCAAATAGATGAATGGACTAAATAGTAACAATCAAGTCAAAAGAGAAGTTTTAGTTCCTTAAAATAGAGTTGATTTATTTGACATATATTCTGAATTCTTGTCATATTAAATGAGGATTAACTTCTCTGAAGACTATGGGTTTGAACAGGTATAAACTGTTAGAGCATCAAACAAGATGAATTGATGGCATTCCCAGAACAGATGATTTGTAGGCCAACTAGTGAACCGCAAATCCTATGTACCAGATGGCTTTATTTTCCTTCTAATTGTCTGGTAATACAAAGAGGTTCTCTGGCGATATCTGATGTATAACATCATATGGGAAAAGCCCAGAGATACTGTATCTCCTAGGTGGGAATTCTCAGGGAATCTGGAGTATGAAAATAAACAAAAACCCATTTTGGATTATGGGAACATGGTTACTGTTTAATATAATACTCAGATTGCTTTAAAATATTCCAAGATTAGTCCATTTGACAGGCAGCTGTGAAATGAAAGGTAGAAATGTTTTCTCCTTATTAGATGTTCTTCATGGATTCTAAATGAACTTTGGTGACTGAAGCTACGATATTTAAGATGTACAGATAATTTCAGTAATTTAACTACTTTTGAGGCACAGAATAAAAGAAAATTCAGAGCACAGTTTGCAAAATGTTACTGGTGGTATACAAAACACTTGAAAATGCAAATTAGAAGCAGCATTGTGATTGCTCCAAACTCACAGTATTGTAATAACCCAAGCGGTCTATAGTTCTTAAGCAGAAAATAGGAACAGGGTATAATACAATTGTTGGAGTGGTGAGATGTTTCCTGCAACATCAGAAAATGAGATTGGAGAATTCAGTTTTGAGGATGGTGGCATGTGGTAAGTGGCAGAGGAAAAGTGGGCAATGCAGTATGGAAACATTAAGCGCAGTGCTTCCAGGGATGTTGACACTGCCACAGTCAGTTGAATCCAGCTCACAAGATATACTGGCTTTCCTGAAAATGATCCTGAATATTGATTCGTGACTGCAGTTCTGAAATATCAAAGATACTAATACCATAGAATCATTGAACAGAATCATACAATAATTCAGTTTAGAGAAGACCTTTGGGGTTTATCTGATCCAAACTCAACTCCAAGCTCAGATTTTTCTCCACTGTGCTGTGAGAAAACTTGTTGCTTCTCACCTTTTATGAGGGCATTAAATCTACTCTGTAAATTCACAGCTGCAAAGTGGGGAAAGAGCTTTCCTCCTGTCACCAAACTTTCAAGCTTCTGTCTTTCCCCATCCTGGCATTCTGCATCCTCTACTTGCTCAGGTGCAGCTTCTACCCGTCTGTCCCTCCTGCCACGCACCCTGTTCACTGCATTCTCTGGTTGCTGTTGCGCCAGATAATGGTCAAAGATGAAAATACTGAAATGCAGTCAGAAAACGTTGCTGGTCAGGAGAAAAGGATGTCTCCACAGAACCAATGCATCAGTCCTGCAAGAGTAGGAGCTACTGCTATTGCCATTCCACTAAGGACACTGGCACCTAAACAACTTTAAACTAAAAGGTTTGAAAAGCTGACAAATCACTAGAGATAATAATTAAGTCTGTAAGAAGATCTCCTAAGTAAACCCAAGGAACCCATTTTCATTCATATAAGTCTATGGATATAGGTATATATTTATAATTGTAGATTCCACCAGAGATCGAATGATTTGACTATCACACACTTTCTTGGAAAAAAACAAACAAACAAACAAACAAGCAACAAACTATCTAAATTTCATATTGGACATCTTTCCCTCAAGCTCTTTGTTAAAACATGGTCTTGGCTTTAAGCCCATAAGCATTTCCAAATATGGAAGCATATGTTTCATCCAAAATTACTACATGAAATAAATGATGAAGACTGTGATACCTTGTAAACTTCTTGTGAAAAAATAAAACAAAAAACAAGATGAAAGACAGAGGGAGGACTTTCCTGGTTTGATGGCTCCTGTGAACTGTGAATGTGAACATTCAAAAATATCTAAACATGTGTGTTGAGATCAGCATCTTTCTCCTGTCTTTGATGCTGGGGTTCTATTTTTTTTCAGCTTCTGCTTTACAAAAATAATCTAACATAAGTTATTGGGGTTTGTTTGATTTGTAATGAATTTTGAAGTTTCCAGTCTCTCCTTAGGGTAATGTTTCTGCTTACTAAATTTAATGCTTATGTTTCTCAAGAAACATCTACCTTTTTGTAAGTCTCATCCTCAATGCTAAACTCTAACATACAGAAGTTGACTTTTGTTTTGACATATGTTTTTTTCTGGATTTGTCATTGTTTGCACCCAAACCAAATAATTATTTTGTTAATTAGTTCTTCAGCAGTAACAGTACATTCACCTACATTTTTCTTTTCTCAGACCTTACAGTGCATATTTTTCTGTTAGACTTTTCCAGAATGTAGTTGCAATGCTGTGTTCTACACTGCTTCTACCTGCTGACGTCAGTTTCCCATTTTTCTAGATCTAAGTGAGGGTAGGAAGTAAAAAAATCACAAGTTTTTCCTTCCTGACTTAACTTCCATAAAGAAAGCTAACCACTCCTCAAACGTAAAAATTGTCTTCTGATGACATGATAACAACATTGTTAAGTGGAGCATAAAAAAAACTGTAGGAAATTTTTCACATGAATTTGACAGTGGATTTTATTATGTGCCTCTCCAAAGAGGTAGAGGCATAGAGTCGTAGCTACAGGTCTTTGGGATGAGATATAGAATCATAGAACCATAAAATGGTTTGGGTTGGAAGGGACCTTAAAGATCACCCAGTGCCAACCCCCCTGCCATGGGCAGGGACACTAGATCAGGTTGCCCATAGCCTTATCCAACCTGGCTTTAAACACTTCCAGGGATGAGACATCAACGACTTCCCTGGGCAGCCTGTGCCAGTGCCTCACCACCCTCAGAGTGAACAATTTCTTCCTAATATCTAATCTAAATCTACCCTCTTTCAACTTCAGACCATTACCCCTCATCCTATCACTGTTGCAGTGATAGGACAGATCCTCACTGTTGTCTCTCTTACTATGGTTTTAAGGAAGACACAACAATTTTGACTAAAGGAATAGAAAAGTCTTGGGACTAATATCCTCAGATAGAGAGCTATTACCTCTTTCAAATTAGTAGGTCTGAAGAAGTGGTCTGCAGTACAAGACAGGAGTCGAAACCCTAGGAGGAATGCTTTTCTCTTAAAATGCAAGACAAAAGCCGTGCATTTTTAAAAAGAACCCTTGAACCCCTGCAGTAATGGGAAAAAAATGTAAAAGAGGAAATGCCAGCTTTGATTTAAATTAAATGAATGCCATAGATCAGTTCAAATGTTTTTGAAAACAGACTTAAAGCAGAGTATTAACTGCAAATATCTGAACAGAATTTCAGTAAGATATGGGTAGAACAGGGTGTTTTTAATACCAGAGCAGGTAAAATGAAACTCCGAGCAATACACTGGACATTCGTCATATTCCTTTAAAGATCTTCAAATTTACTACTCTTTCCTCAGTCTCAGCATCACAACATTCTATTCATCAGGTAATAGTGGGA